>SKCR01033662.1:0-207603 GCA_019454045.1 Zanthoxylum bungeanum | reverse complement strand
CATTTTCAAGACTTTTTAGGACTAGAAAAACCCTACCTATTTAAATAAAAACTTATCCACTTTATCCTTGTTGGAAACACAATATTTAGAGCCTCCATATCTTTTTTTCATACTTTTTGAGAAATCACCTTGAAAACTTATTGAATCTCATGTCTTCTTTCTTTAGGTGAGTTTCTTCCTTGATAACCATCAACACAAGCACAATCCTAGCCAATACCCTAAACCTTCCAAATTCTAAGGTGGTGATTGGTAATCAGAGTTCCGACATCGCGATTTCGCAGACTTGATTCACTTAGAGAGTTTAGAGGTTCTGAACAAGACTGATTGGTGCAGGCTCATGAAGTTCTTTGGGTTATTACATTAGAGGTATTTGAGTCTGTAAAGTTATTGCCATATGTCATTTAACCATCACTGTAAGTTTTCTCTATATAATGAATTCGGGTAGTAGCCTATACCAGGTGGTTTTTCTCTATAAAGAATTTTCCACCCGTCAATAAATCTTTCTGTTGATTATATTGATTGCTTATTTACTTTTTACTTTTTAATTATTACTTTGATTGAGATTGTGATCATTGATTAAAATTATGATGTTTAGACTTAACCATAGAAACTCTACCCTATACTTGTCCTAAATAGAGTTGTTTTATGATTCCGCTATTTACACCTAATCCATCATAAGTGTCTAGGGTCAGAACATAATCGAATTTTCATTTTTGATCAATTTCAAGTATTGGTATGCATCACAATCCAATCAAAGATTATAAGCTTGAATTTTCAGAAGATAAGGAATTACATCAAGACTATAAGCTTGAATTTTCTGAGGATGAGGAAACATTGATAATTAGGATGTACAATCTTGTTGGTAAGAGGTGGGGTTTTCCTTTTTCTTGTTTTTGTTTACTTCCATTAATTATGTAGTGACTCGGCCCACTATCATGATATTATTCATTTTTTAGAAGTTTAGGATGATTAGGCCACCCATTGGGCCTGGTCAGCTTTTTCCAAAATTTTATTTATGGTACAGATTTAGTCCACCAAAAAATCTCTTGTTAATTAAATATGATCAACAATTTATAAGTGTACGTGTGGCTGTCAATTAGTTCAGTTGATAAAATCTATTTAGTGAATATAAGAGAGAGGTTCGAATTTTGCTCACATGAGTGGAAAATGAATAATATTGCCATTAAATTAAACTATAATATATAAAAAAAAAAACTACTTATAAGTATATCTATAGGCGCAGTCCCAAAGCAAGGTGGGATTTTACAAATTATTAGTCCTTTGATTTTTTTTTTTTAGCAAATACTAAAGTTGTGTTATTCATTAGGTGGTCGCTAATTGCTGGAAGAATCCCCGAAAGAACAGTTGAGGAAATCAATAAGTATTGGACTTCAAGATATTCTACTGATGAATGAGAAGCCAATAAAATTGGGACTGGAAATTTTTTGGGAGGTGTTGTAGCGAAGTTTTAATCAATTTGGGTGCCTGAAACGTCATGCTTTATAGTTTTTTTTTTTTTTTTTGAAAATTGGAAATTATATTAGAAAAACCAATGTTACAGAATACAACTAATACATGATGGAAAGTTCTCATGCCAAAAATCCGATACAAGAGTATTACATGGTAACTTAGCTAAATTATACTCAATCTCATTACAAGATCTTGGGCGAAACTGGAACTTAATCATGTTCAAGGAACGAGAGACAGTAAGTACATCGTCTATCACCCACCCGATTTCCTTGAGGCTATTCCCCTTGCCAAGAATAAGGTTAACCACATTTAACGCATTTGATTCCAAGCTAATGGAGGTCGATTGCTTAGCTTCCAATACTATATGTAGACCGAAAAGGATGGCCCTAACTTCTGCTTCTTCCACATCTCCGTTAGAGGAGATAACCTTTGTTGCTACCGAGATCACCGAATGATTGTGGTCCTGAATGATTACACCTAATCCTGTCTTCTTCCTATCTCCGCTAAACGCAGCATCCACATTAACTTTTATCAATCTTTAGGAGGAGGGGTCCATATTTGCGCAGGCCTATCCTGAGTGTAAGACGTCTCATTCGCATCCAGGGTCTTGACTACCTCGTAGGAGCTATGAACGGCTTCAGCTCTCGCTAGAATGTGTCTCCAGTCCATGGCTTGACCACTAAAAATAGAGTTATTCCTCTCAGTCCAAACAGATAAATTTTTCCACTTCGCTGGAGGTGTGCTTATTAAGAAGTTATAGTATTACACTCGCCAATGCTCCCTTACCTCTTGCCGAAAGGAAGGCTTCAAAGTGAGAATTTTTCCAGAAGTCCCTAGATGTCTTGTAATGGAAGAGGGCATGTTCAGTAGTTTCCACTATCATATGATACCTTGGACAATTGGCCTCTTGTAGTACTCTTCGTTTCACCAGGTTGCTGGCTGTTGGGAGCAGCCCTGATATGCTTTTCCAGAGGAACACTTTGATTTTTGGAGGTAAGTTAAGCCTTCATATTCTCCCCCAAAGCTTGCCTTCTGATGATGGACCTGCAGATTCTGCCCCCTCTAACTTTTTACTGGATAAATGGTATGATGATTTCACTGAGAACTTTCCCCTTTTATCAAAATGCCAACATATCTGGTCTTCACGGGTTCCCTAGGCAGCCGAAGGCTCAATATGTCTTGAGTATCCACCTCCAAGAAATGTTGCTTGATTAGTCCTTCATTCCATTTGTTAGTGCCCAAGATAAGGTACGCGACTTTGGTGTCCAGTGGGAGGGAATGTGCTGATAGTAGTTGTAGGTTGTTGTCTCTTGGTATCCAATTACACTCATACACCAAAGCCTTGCTCCCATCACATATTCTCCATCGGATCCCTTTTCTTAATCTCTCTCGGCCCCAAACTATGCTTCTCCAGATGAAACTGGGATTGTGCCCCACATTGGCAGAGATGAAGCTCGATTTTTTGAAATATCTGGCTTTGAGGATGAAGGCCATAAGTGAATTCGGTTGAGTCAGGATTCTCCACTATTGCTTAGCTAGTAATGCTTGGTTGAAGGCTTCGAACCACCGAAAACCTATCCCCTCATTATCTTTGGATTTACACAGTTTCTGCCAGCTCGTCCAATGTATCTTCTTCTGCAAGCTATCGGACCCCCACCAGAATGAATTAAGTTTCTTCTGAATCTCATCACACACACCCACTGGGATCTTAAACACACTCATGGCATATGTTGGTATTGCCTGTGCAACAGCCTTAATCAGCACTTCTTTCCCGCCACATGAGAAGGAACGGTTCTGCCAGCCTGACAACTTGTTGATCACTCTCAGCTTTAGCTCTGAATAGCTCCCCTTATTGTTCCTCCCAATCAAAGAGTGAAGGCCTAGCTACTTCTCATGAGTTGGTACGGTATTGAGATGAAAGATGTCATTGATTCTCTCCATTGTGTTATCATTCGTGTTGGGGCTGAATATCATCGCAGATTTCTCAAAGTTAAAGATTTGTCCTGAGGCAGTCGCATATGCTTCAAACATTTTTTAACTTGCTGTACTCCATCACCGATACCTTGGAAAATACCAAACTATCGTCTACGAAGAATAGATGTGAAACCGACAATGTCTTGCTGAATTTGAGGCCCACTATCTCTTTATCTCGTTCTGCCTTGTGAAGTAACCCGGAAAAAGCTTCAGTGCAAAGAATAAAGAAGTAGATGAGAGATGACATCCTTGTCTTAAGCCTCCATTGGGTTGAATAGATCCCTTTACTTTGCCGTTGAGCACTATTGAGAAGGAATGGGTAGAAATGCAGTTCCATATTAAGCATCGGAGGTGTGAGGGGATACCTATCATTTCTAGGACTCTACTCACAAAGCCTCATTCAATTCTGTCGTAGGCCTTACTAATGTCAAGTTTCAGCGCCACTGTCCCCGTCCTTCCCTTCTTCATCTTTCTCAGTTTATGCAGACATTCATACCCAATGATGATGTTATCCGTAATTAGTCTATTAGAAACAAAGGCACTTTGGTTTTCTGAGATGATGTCCTTAAGAACACACTTCAATCTGTTGGCTATGCACTTTGCTATGATCTTTTATACCACATTGTACAAGCTTATGGGTCTGAAAGATGTGATATTTTTAGGATTCTCAACCTTTGGGATAAGAACTGAAAGAGTATGGTTAATAGAGGATATGTCTGTGAGTTGGTTAAGGGAATATAGACATGTTGCAGTAACTTGTTTGCCAACAGAGGGCCAGTGTTTCTGAAAGAATATTGCAGGTAGCCCGTCCGGTCCTGGTGCCTTGGTTGGGTGCATACCGCTCAATGCTTCCTTTACATGCTCTGCTGTGAAGGGTTGGTTCAGTATGGTATCCATTTCGGCAGTAATCTTCTTACTCATCCCCCTGAGTTCCGCGCTCATTGCTTCATCTGTAGGGTCAGTAAAGCTAAAGAGTTCTTCAAAGTAACTGCAAATGATACCTTCAATTTGACTCTCATCCTCCACCCAATTCCCATGTCTTTCAGTTAAGCTTTTGATCTCGTTACACCGTCTCCTCACCGATGCTTGAGCATGAAAGAACTTTGTATTTCTATCGCCTGCCCTAAGCTATGAAACCTTTGATCTTTGTTTCCAGTAAATCTCCTCTTCTTGGAGCATTAACTCTATTTGTTTCTCTAGTAAGGTATTTCTCTAGTAAGGTGATTCCACTCCAGATCCTTTAGCAGCCTTCTCATTTTCTTTTTTCTGTTGCTAAACTCGTTAGTACTCCATTGTTTCAAAGAATCTTGGGTCATATTTACCTTTCTGGAAAAGCTTTGAATCAGTTGTTGTACTAGTTGTTCCTTCCCTTCATCCCAGTACGCTTTGATAATCTGGGTACATTGCTCGTATGAGTTCCACATTTCTTCATATAGAAATCTTCTTTCTCTTCTTTGCCCCAAGAGATTTTCCCAACTCTTGCTCTTGATCTCTAACAGAATAGGACAATGGTCCGATCTCCAGTGTTCTAAATTTCGGGCATCAAGTCTGTAATTCAAGTTTCTCCACTTTGAGTTTGCAAAGAACCTGTCAAGTCTTTCATCAATTAGATTGTTCCCGAACCTTCTATTCGACCAAGTAAAAGGGTACACATGGGATCCTAGATCCCATAAATCACATTCTTCAGTGGTTTCTCTAAATTCAGTCATCAGCTTACTGTTTTTATCATCCCATACTCGTTTCTCCTCCAACGTTAGAATCTCATTGAAATATCCCTCACACAGCCATGAGAGATCAAAACATGGGGCCAATCTTTTCAAGAGCTTCCATGTATGCACTTTTTGATCACTTTTCGGGTGTCCGTAAATTCCTGTAAAACGCCATTTACTACCATCTTGAGAGTTAAGAATAACGTCTATGTGGTGGCTACTAAAAGAAACGATCCTCGCATCACAATGATTATGCCACAGAAGGACTAAACCACCTCCTATGCCCATTCTGTCCACAACAAAACAACCATCAAACCCTAACCGAAACTTAATCGTCTTCAATTGCTTAACCACCATTTTGGTTTCACAAAAGAACACCACCCCAGGGTTATGGCTGGAAAGAGTACTCTCTTTCAAAGCTCTAAAACAATCATGTTTTATAGTTTGTAGTATGATTTATGTGAAAGCTTTGCTGTTCGGGATCACATAACGTTCATATTTGACATTATTACTAAACAAAACAGAGTTATGTTAAAAAAAATTACTTAATTTAGTGAGGTAATTAGAACATTAATTCAATAAGGTAAAATTTAATTTTCATAAAAATGATAAATGTTCTTCATTTTAAAGGGATAATTCAAAATTATCTCATTAACAAATTAACTTTTCACTAATTTATAAGATATATTTAACAATTTATTTCAAATTGAGTAGGTACAACTACTATGTTCACCATATAGTAGATCCGCAACTATAAATTTTCATGTAGCTTCTGGTCGTACTTGTTCAATATTTAGTTCTTGATTCGAAGGTACAATGCCTTGAGCATTATGCAGCAGAAATGTGAAGTAATCCGTCCGTGATAGATGCAATTAAACAAATCATATTCAAAATTATAAGCAAGAGAAAAACAAAGTCTTGATATTAACAACTTTAAACTATAAATGGGATATCAAAAGTTAATTTAGAAAGCATTGTTAATTGGGAAATTTATAAAATTAACCAAAATAAAATTCTCATTTATTAGAATAAGTCATAACGTTTGTCATTTGTATTTCCAGACACAGTCTTCGAAGTGTACTTCAGAGAATATGGATTCTTCGAAGGATTCTCCTAAGTACACACCGAAGTTGGTGTAAAATTTGGATATCCGAAGTCCTAAGTTTTTATTATTTAAAATTTTTTTAATTAAAACTTCAGATATCAAAACTATTATTTCGGATTCCAAAGTATTAATTCGGATCTCCAAAGTATTCTTCGGATTTACGAAGTTTTAAAAAAAGTTTATAAAATCGGGCACTCCCTATTTCCTATCACTACAAAAATTTGGCCTTTTTTGCCAACTAATTTTCCAAAGTTTCTTCATATTCTCCTAAGTCTAAAATGGAATAAATACCTATAAATTTCTACAGCGAGGAGTCTTGGGAGAAATTAAATAGTGGAAATACATTCAAATCTGTATTGAGAATCAAAACATTAGTTAATAATATTTTTGAATAGTTTTCCAATGAACAAAATAATAATATTATATCTGATAACTATTCTGGCAAGACCCATTCAAATTGCTCACCAACATGATGGATAGTTTCCCCATATGCAGCATGAAGAGTGGTCGTTGTGTACATCTTACTCCAAAAATTAAAGCATTTGATTCTAGCAGCCGCACATACAGCCAATGCGTGTGCACACGGAAGTTTCTATTGTAAGAGTTTGTATATCAAATAGTGATAGTAATCCCACATTGGAAATGTAAAGGGAATATGGAAAGTTTATAAGTGGACTTTGCACACTTATATTAAATTGGAATGATAAGGCTTCAGCTTGGGCTTGGGCTTGGGCTTTAATGTATGGCTTGGATGTGTGGGGATGGGTTGTTGATATGGCATTTGATTAATAAATATTAATATATTTATTTGGTCAAAAGATGGGCCTTGGGCCTTGGGCCTTGGGGCTCTTGGGCTCATATGATTAATTAAATGCCTTATTTAATAAAACGTTTTTTATTTTTGAATTTGGTCTTAATATGAAGACTTGTGTCTGATCAACACACCTCTTCAGACTTATTGAAAAACTAAAAACATTTTAACTGCAACCACTATTTTCTGATTTCTATATAAAAGAAATAGGAGGCCAGATGAAGATATATGAAAGATATACATAATACATTCCAACGTTTTTCTATCTGATGGATCTTGAAAACAAAAGCAAAAACATCTAGTAGATTCGCCAGAGGTCGAATTTCAATGCAGAGATTCGAATTACAGATTGTTGAATCCTGGTGGCAGACGTCCAAAGAACTACAAGCACAAGAGTAGGGAAAAAATTCTGCTATAGGACATAGGATTTACGCTAGCCTCAATCTTCAAGTCAGTGAGTTTATTGATTTCGTTTACTTGCACTGTAAGTTTTTGTTGTTGATTCTGTAAGTTTCTGTTGGTTTGAGATTGATTACTTGTTTTAGTTTCTGATTTTGATTTGTATTACGTTTATAAGTTTCTGTTTAAATAAAATTATTACATTCGTTGATTGTTTCTTTAACAATCTATAGCAGAATTTTCAATGGAACAATCTGCGAATGTTGTGAAGCCTCATGTTGAGAAACCAGACAAGTTCAAAGGACTGGATTTCAAACGATGGCAACAGAAGATGTTGTTTTATCTAACAACATTGAACCTTGCACATGTCGTCAAGGAAGAATGCCCTGTGGCAGAGGGAGATAACATTCCTGCAGAAAAACTCAATGCAATTGATGCATGGAAACACAATGAGTTTTTATGTAGGAATTATATTCTGAATAGTCTTGATGACTCTTTGTATGATGTCTACAGATCTTATAAGACTGCCAAGGATCTATGGGATTCCCTGGAAAATAAATATAAGATCGAAGATGCTGGTTCAAAGAAGTTCATTGTTGGGAAATTTTTGCAGTACCAAATGGTGGATTCAAAAACTGTTGTCAACCAAGTGGAAGAATTACAAATTCTTATCCATGAACTTGCGGCTGAAGGCATGGTTATACCGGTACAGTTTTCTGTCGGTTCTGTGATAGAAAAATTGCCTCAATCTTGGAATGATTTCAAGATACATTTGAAGCATAAAAAGACTGATATGTCAATGGAGGATTTGGTTCTAAAACTGAGGGTGCAAGAAGATCACCGCAAGAGTGAAGGGCTGAATGTCCCAGAATTTGAAGCCAAGGCAAATGTCATTGAGAGTGGAGGGGCGTCTAAGCCTAAGCCTCAAAACCAGAAGAATAAATGGAACAATAAAGGGAAGGATAAAACTCAGAAAGTTTTTGCTCCAAAAGGGAAGAATTTCAAGGGAATTAAAGGTGCTTGTTGGGTGTATGGAAAAATTGGACACCGAACACTAGACTGTCGTCACAAGAAATGAAATCTGGGTCCAAATGATAAGAATAAAAACAAACAAGCATCAAATATTGTTGAGGAAGAATTTGTTGGTATTGTTGTTTCTGAAGTGAATTTACTAACTGACAGTAAGGATTAGTGGGTGGATACTGGTGCAACAAGACATATTTGTGGAAACATGAATATGTTTGTTACCTACACTCCTAACAATGGCGATGAAAAGTTATATATGGGCAATGCAACTGCTGCAACTGTTGCTGGAAAAAGGGAAAGTGGTTCTGAAATTCACTTCCGGGAAAGAACTTGCCCTTATGGATGTACTTCATGTCCCTGAAATTACTAAGAATCTTGTTTCTGGTCCTATATTAAGTAAGAAGGGTTTTAAACTTGTATTTGAGTCTGACAAATTTGTTCTTACTAAGGGGGGAACATTTGTAGGAAATGGCTACCTCTATGGAGGGCTCTTTAAACTCAATGTAATTGCTGATGATGCTATTAATAAAATAAATAAGGCTTCTGTTTACTTGCTTGAATCTTCTATATTATGGCATGCTAGACTATGTCACATTAACTTTAAATGTATGCATAGAATGGCCAATCTTGGCTTATTGCCTAATTGTACAAAAGATAATATGCATAAGTGTGAAACATGTGTTGAATCAAAGTTTGCTAGCAAGTCATATAAATCTGTGACTAAGAGATCAAATGAATTATTAGAATTAATTCATACAGATTTGGGTGATTTTAAATCAATACCAAGTCGTGGTGGAAAGAATTACTACGTCACTTTTATAGATGATAGTAGTAGATACTGTTATGTATATTTGATACATAGCAAAGATGAGACTTTGAATATGTTTAAGACATATAAAACTGAGGTGGAAAATCAGTTAGACAAGAAGATAAAAATATTGCGATCTGATAGAGGCGGAGAATATGAATCTAATGCCTTCACAGAATTTTGTGCTTTTAATGGAATAATTCATCAAACAACAGCACCCTACACTCCACAACATAATGGGGTAGCTGAACGAAAAAATAGAACTCTAAAGAATATGATGAATTCCATGCTTAGCAGTTATGGTTTACCACATAATATGTGTGGTGAAGCGTTACTTACAGCTAACACCATCTTAAACAGAATTCCACCAAAGAAGAGTGATCAATCTCCATATGAAAAATGGAAGAAAAGGCTACCGACATACAAAATCCTGAAAGTGTGGGGTTGCCTAGCAAAGGTTCAAGTTCCATTGCCTAAAAGAGTTAAACTTAGACCTAAAACCATTGATTGTGTGTTTATTAGATATGCCAATAATAATGCAGCATACCGTTTTCTAGTAATCAAATCTGGAATTTCGGATATCTAAGTAAATACAATTATTGAGTCTAATAATGCTGAATGGTTTGAGCATATATTTCCTTATAAGGATAGACTTGATAAAAATAAACGAAAAATGCCTAAATTTAATCAAGAGAATGGGAATGATGTTGCCTCTTCATCTGGTGTTCAAAACAAGGATTTGGAACCAAATAAATCAACTCTCCAAGAGAAAGATTTAGAACCTAGAAGAGGAAAAAGAATCAAGGTAGCAAAAGATTATGGACCTGATTTTTTAACCTTTCTCACTGAAGCTGAACCTCAAACATATCAAGAGGCCATAACTTCGTCTGAATCTGTTTATTGGCAGGAAGCAATAAATAGCGAAGTAGAACCCATTCTACAAAACCATACTTGGGAGTTAGTAGACTTACCATCCGGTTGCAAACCGATTGATTACAAATGGATTTTCAAAAAGAAATTGAAGCCTGATGGTACAATTGATAAATACAAAGCTTGTTTGGTAGCTAAAGGATACCGTCAAAAACAAGGACTTGATTTCTTTGACACATACTCACCAGTAACCATAATAACATCTATAAGGATATTAATAGCAATTGCAGCAATTTATAATTTGGAAATACATCAAATGGATGTAAAAACTGCATTCTTAAATGGTGAGTTGGATGAAGGAATTTATATGGAACAACCTGAAGGGTTTGTAGCAAAAGGACAAGAGAAAAAAAGTGTGTAAACTTGTGAAGTCACTTTATGGACTTAAACAAGCGCTCAAACAATGGCATGAGAAATTCGATCATACAATGTTATCACATGGATTTCGGATCAATGAATGTGATAAATGTGTTTACATCAAGAAAATGAATAATGATTCATTTGTCATTGTATGTTTATATGTTGATGATATGCTCATCATGGGACCGAATTTAAGTGTCATAAACTCCACGAAGAAAATATTGAATTCGACATTTAATATGAAAGACATGGGAAAAGCTGATGTTATTTTAGGAATTCGAATTCAAAGAAGTAGTGATGGTTATATTCTAAGCCAATCACACTACGTGGAAGTAATTCTTCGAAAATTTGGACATTTTGATAATAGTCCATCTAAAACTCTGTTTGATCCTAAGAGTACATTAAAGAAAAATATTGGGGACAGTGTGTCACAACTAGAATATTCTCGTATAATTGGGACGTTACAATACATCACAGATTGTACTAGACCAGACATTGCCTACTCTGTGAATAGATTGGCAAGATATACGAGTAATCCTTCAAATGATCACTAGGATGTTTTAGTTAGAGTATTGAGATATCTTAAATACTCAATGAAGTATGGTTTACACTATACAAAATATCCATCAGTTTTGGAAGGATATAGTGATGCCAATTGGATTTCGAATGATACAGAAAAAGCAACAAGTGGATATGTGTTTACACTTGGTGGAGCTGCAGTATCATGGAAATCACAAAAACAAACGTGTATAGCACATTCAACAATGGAATCAGAATTCATAGCCTTAGATAAAGCTGCTGAAGAAGCGGAATGGCTAAAGAATTTCTTGGAAGATATTCCAATGTGGCCTCAACCTGTGACGGCCATATGTGTGCACTGTGACTGCATGGCTGCTATTGGGAGAGCAAAGAGCCATATGTATAATGGGAAGTCAAGGCACATAAGAAGAAGACATAACACTATAAAATATATGCTCTCGACTGGCATTATTTCTATTGATTTTGTAAAATCAAAGGAGAATATTGCAGATCAATTAAAAAAGGGTATACCAAAGGAGCAAGTGTTATATTTATCGAGGGGAATGGGCTTAAAGCCAACACAATGAGAAGTAACTTAGCGGAAACCCAACCTAGCAATTTGGTAAATCAAAGTCTAGGTTCAATGTGGAAAACTAGTTGGGTGAAACTCAAGTAATAGAGTATAACAAGCTGCTCATTCCTATGATAAGAGAAGTTATGTTGTTTATGACGATAAGGATGAATGATTGATCATTCTTAATGACAAATTAGTATTATACGATACTATAAAATTTTGTGTCACCTATATAGGAGTAATGTGGGGTCGCATTTATGAGAATTAAATGGCTAAATTCTCTAAAGCTCCTATGAATCCAGGATTGTTCAGGACCAAAATGAACACAATCGTATGAATCGAAAGATGTCAAAATTGAATATGTGTGATACTTATTGCCTAGATTTACAAAATATGATAAACAGTTCAATGTCTCGTATACACACTGACTCATCGGTAAATCCAATAAGTATTTACTAAGGAAGGTTCAAGTCCAAAAGACACCTCTCTTGATGCATATCAATTTTAAGTTTTCTCCAGATCATGTTATGTACAGTATCACCACTATTTGTTATACAAATGTGGGGTATTGTAAGAGTTTGTATATCAAATAGTGATAGTAATCCCACATTGGAAATGTAAAGGGAATATGGAAAGTTTATAAGTGGACTTTGCACACTTATATTAAATTGGAATGATAAGGCTTCAGCTTGGGCTTGGGCTTTGATGTATGGCTTGGATATGTGTGGATGGGTTGTTGATGTGGCATTTGATTAATAAATATTAATATATTTATTTGGTCAAAAGATGGGCCTTGGGCCTTGGGGCTCTTGGGCTCATATGATTAATTAAATGCCTTATTTAATAAAACGTTTTTTATTTTTGAATTTGGTCTTAATATGAAGACTTGTGTCTGATCAACACACCTCTTCAGACTTATTGAAAAACTAAAAACGTTTTAACTGCAACCACTATTTTCTGATTTCTATATAAAAGAAATAGGAGGCCAGATGAAGATATATGAAAGATATACATAATACATTCCAACGTTTTTCTATCTGATTGATCTTGAAAACAAAAACAAAAACATCTAGTAGATTCGCCAGAGGTCGAATTTCAGTGCAGAGATTCGACTTACAGATTGTAGAATCCTGGTGGCAGACGTCCGAAGAACTACAAGCACAAGAGTAGGGACGAAATTCTGCTATAGGACATAGGATTTACGCTAGCCTCAATCTTCAAGTCAGTGAGTTTATTGATTTCGTTTACTTGCACTGTAAGTTTTTGTTATTGATTCTGTAAGTTTCTGTTGGTTTGAGATTGATTACTTGTTTTAGTTTCTGGTTTTGATTTGTATTACGTTTACAAGTTTTTGTTTAAATAAAATTATTACATTTGTTGATTGTTTCTTTAACAGCTATAAATCAAACTTTCTACACGTACACGTATTCTCTCTTATGTTGAAAATTTCAATCATGTCTCCACCACGAACCTCAAACTCATAGCGATCAGCTCGTGATACGAACATTGAATGCGATTTCTCTATACGTTTCTATATTTTTGCATGCGATTTCACTTTCCTGTCTCCAAATTGTTGACCCTCGCCAACAGTAATCTTACACAACTCAAATATAGTTCGATCATACTAACTTATCGAACGACATTTGAGTGTAAATTTAAAAAATACTCTTAGTGCTTTTGACTACCGATTTCAATAATTAAACGTCGCTACGAATATGACGAAATTAAAATTTTCATACTAACTTTCTACTCCATTTTACTTCTCTACATCCACACATACAATATTTCCTATAACTTCTCATAAGTTGTGCCCGCAACAACAAACTCTGAAAAAATAGATCCTCTCATGTATTCATCGCTACCATTATTTAATTTCTCCCTAGACTGCTCACTCCAGAAAGTTAGAGGTATTTGTTCCATTTTAGACTTTGGAGAATATGAATAAACTTCGGAAAATGGTTTGGCCAAAAAAGGCTATATTTTTGTAGTGAGAACAAATTATGAATGCCTGATTTTATAATCTTTTTTTTTCAAACTTTTGAAATCCGAAGAATACTTCGGAGATCCGAATTAATACTTCAAAATATGAAGTAATAGTTCGGATATCTGAAATTTTGAATAAAAAAAATTAAAAAAATTAAAAATTTAGGAGATCCGAAGTTTTGACTTCGGATCTTTGAATTTTACACCAACTTCGATGTGTACTTCAGAGAATTCAGATTCTTCGAAATATACTTTGAAAACTATGACTGAAAATATAAATGAAAAACTTTGTGGCAGTATTTTTTATTAGTTTTGTAAATTTCCCTTGTTAATATAGTTGAACAATGAAATTATAATATTTTTAAACTATTGTAAATCAATTTATATCTGGTTGAAGGCACCCTTAAGTGTATTTCGACTAGCTGGAATACAATTTGCTCCTACGAGGATTTGAGTTTTGAGTAATAATAGAAGATAAGAGCAACAGTTGTATTGGCATGAGTGAGTTTAGGTCCTGAAAAGGCCTGTCCAATTTTGACTGGGCCGGGCAGAGCCCAAACTCGGGTATAGTTTTAACTTTTTTAAAATATTTTAATTAATTGAAAAATAATTTCTTACAGAGATTTGAGAAATGTATTTAAAACTTTTGCAAATCCCCTTCATTTTGGTTGCCATTTGAGGGACTGGAAACACAATACGAGCCAAGGAAAAAAGCAATAAAAATGAATAGAGATGGATCTTTTAAATGATACAATAAAGATAAAAGACAAATTTGTACTTAGATTGGGATGTATTGATTTTTACCAAATTATTGAAACAAAAAGACAAAAAAAATCCTGCTTATCATATAAGGATAGTTGCATGTGAATCAGAAAAATATTTTATACGATAATAGATATTGGCATGTCTTTGGTTTGAAAAGTTATTATTAGAAAATGAACATAATCATTAGAAAATATTAACCTAAAACATATTAATGGGGAACATCTGGTGCACCCATGATAGTAACATTTTTGGAGGGGTTTGAGGAAGTCATTAAGCTACCAAATGCATATGATTAAATAGTAATCAAAATATCTAAATGCATCTGATTACATAGTAATCAATGCTTACTTCCATGTGCATGTGAGTGAATAGGAAGCCATGCATGTAATGGTATAATAACTTGACTTATCTTCCTATAAATATGATCATTTGCTCATTGAGATAAACAATCAATTAAGTTTGATATATGACATATCTACAAGAAGTAAGATATGCAATTGTATTGTGAAATACTTATATTTATTTCAATATATTTGTGAATA
This sequence comes from Zanthoxylum bungeanum, assembly GCA_019454045.1. Taxonomy (NCBI): domain Eukaryota; kingdom Viridiplantae; phylum Streptophyta; class Magnoliopsida; order Sapindales; family Rutaceae; genus Zanthoxylum; species Zanthoxylum bungeanum. Next base: position 192,628 of record SKCR01033662.1, on the reverse strand, counting down.
AATTTATGACTAGTAATACATGTATGGTTAGATCTTAAGTGGACCATTATGGATTTGTTTCATGAAAATATTAGGGATGGTATTTCCCAACATTGGTATTAGTAGCTTCAATACATGTATTCTAGTTAGATTACACAAAAATACATGATCATGCATGAAAAATTAAGAAAATGCATATGTTTTTAATTTTACAAAAATGATTTTCTTTCAATTTTGGGCCTTAATATCTTATTGTAAAAAAATTGATAATGGCGTGTTCTAAGATGTTTGGAAAAATAAGACATGTGATCTTTAATTTGGTATATTATTCGCTTAATTTGGATTAAAATTGAGAAAGATATGGACCTTAGATGTTGCCTTGTCGAACCTGATTTTTCCAGAAAAACACCCTCAGAAGACAAAAACGACATGTCATCCGCGTATTAGAATATCAGACGACATGTCGTTTACCATTAACAAACGCAAGTCGTACGCATATAGTTTAATTAGACAACAAGTCGGTTGAAAGTAGAAACCGATATGTCGATTTCTTCGAATTTCAAAACGACATGTTGTATATGTACGAAACAAACAGACGACATATCGTCTGCGGTTTGCAACATGCACGAGCAAGTGCAATACGTGGACGATGCGTGCCCGTGGCAATGCATGTCGGCGCGTGTTGGTAATGTCAGCTTCGGTTTTCTTCGGTAATTCTGATCCGTCATGATTGAATGTCTAATAATTTTATACATAGTATTCTAATCGGACATGATAAATTTATTTTATCATATAAACTTTGTGTTTATGTAATTTAATGAATATCTTTGTGATGTTTATTTTAGCCAATGTAACTTTGTGTTTTCATTATGCTGATTTCTCATTGTAATTGTTATAGAAAAATCATGGCAATAATTCGGAGAACTGCAAGAACGATTACGACATCCGCAGATAGAGAAAGACTAACATGTATGTTGTCAGAAACAGATAGATATCGAATCAGTGACAGTGATGATTTAATTTCATATATCATCACATTCAAAAACATGTTACAAGAGTCGATCTGAGAAGGTAATTGGTTAGGACAAGTTGATAGATTCGGAATGCTAAGAAATACTCTCCTTGAGATATGGCAAATACGACTTACTGATATTTGGAAATCAGTAAAGCGTATAGAAAACTACATGTTCGTTATAACAAAGCTATTGAGAGGTTGGTAATTGAGTATATCAGACATAAAGTAAAAAATATGATTTTTCCTTTGATGTCTCGAAATCGTTGCAATGAACCTAAATTTACTATAGGATTTCCGTGGCTGTCCAAGATCAATTATGAGTTACCTAAAGAATTTGAGGATTCGTATCCTAAAACATATATGAGTTGGGACTCTAAAATCAGAAAAATTATTATTGTCAAATATTAAAAATATTCTTGTTATTGCTATGTGTAATTATTTGTTATTTCATGACATGTAAATATTGCTTTTATATTTTTATGAATGGACATTTTATGTTATGAAGTGTCATGTACATTAGTTATCACATGATTAAAAGTTCTAAAAAAATGAAGTAACTTTGTAGAAAATGATTTTACATGATTGATTATGTTGATAATATTTTTACATTGGGTCATTGGATGATGATTAGACACATAGTGTCCTTTTGACCCTAACCCCATTGGAAAATATTTATTAAACATAATTTATTTCATGAAAAATTAAAACAAATGTATTAACAATTGTGCATGAATGTCTGTTGAAAACTTTGAATTTTTGAAATGGCTTCCGCAATAAAAAATATTATCGCTGAACTCAACAAGGGTGGGAAACTAAATGGCGATAATTATGAAATATGGAGCATGAAAATCCAATATGTGCTAGAAGAACAAGATGTTATTGAAACCTTGAAAATGAGCATGGATGAACCTGAACAGGGCACCACGGCCCAACACAGGCGAGACCGAGAGGCCTATGAGGTCTGGAAGAAAAAGAACTTAATTGCCCGCATTACGTTTCTAAGAAGCATGGATAATGATCTCATGAAAGAGTTCATGAAGTATAACATGGCTAAAAATATATGGTCCACATTAGCCGAAATATTTGGTAGTACATTGATAATTAAACTTAGGTCACTCACAATCAAGTTTGAAACATACAAGAATTGCCTTGAGTTTACTATGTCAAAGCACTTTAGGCAAATGTCAAACATGATTACTAAACTGACAGATGCTGGTCATGTTCTTAAAGATGAATATAAATTCCAATTGGTTATTCGTTCTCTTCCAAATAGTTAGGAGCATATGAAGATGCATTTGACCCATAATGAGAGCATCAAAACTTTTGATGATGCTAAAAGCCACCTAGAATTAGAGAGCCACTGCTTTGCGACCTCTAAGTTAAATATTGAAGTGTATATGAAGAAACCATCAAACTTGAGGGTTTCAGGAAGAAAAGAAAATTTCATGGTGATGGGTTCCAGTTCGGAAAAGAAAAATATTCTTCTGAGTCAGGAAAGAAACAGAAAATTAACCAACATGGTAAAAGAAAACGTCTTACCAAAAAGAAAAAACATGACAAATGTTAAATGTTTTAACTGTGGTAAGAATGGTCATTTTCCTCGTGACTGCACCGAGACTAAAAAAGTGAATACATTTAATACATATTTAAATAAAATATGTACTTCAAGTTCGATCTTTCTAACTGAATCTAATCCTTTATGGACTGTAGACTTATGAGCCACAGACCATGTAACGAAGGATAGAGATGCCTTCGTGGAATTTCAACGAATTTCACCTGGGGTGAAGTGGATATACGTCGATAACAACTCCCTAGTTGAAGTCAAAGAAATGGGTAGATGCAAGTTAGTCATGCATGGTGGGAAAATCTTACTCCTACATGATGTATTATTTGCTCCACAAATTCATCGAAATTTAATTTTTGTGTTGGTTTTGGTTAATTTAGGTTTCAACTTGAACTTCCATAAATTTGGTTTTGATTTGCACTTAGGTACAATACAATATGATTCTGGTTATTTTTTGGATGGTTTTATTATATTAAATTTTGAATGTTTTAATCGTAATTATAGTTTTTCTTTTGTTACTTCGTCTGTCAGTAATGATAGTGATGTAAATGTGTGGCATGCTACACTTGGCCACATTGGCCAACAAAGAATGAAAAGATTAGCAAAAGAAGGCTTTTTGGGAAACATATAGAAGGTAGATTTATCAACTTGTGAATATTTTTGGCTGGAAAAATTGCGAGAAAACCATTTGGAAAAGAAACTAGAGAAAAATATCCATTATAATTAATCCATTCAGATATTCGTGGTCCAATGAATGTCAGAGCAAGACATTGAGCATCTTATTTCATCACATTCATGGATGATTTCACGTGCTTTAGTTATGTCTATTTGATTGCTCATAAATCTGAAGCATTATGATAATCTTAGAAATTTATGAATTTAACGGAAAATCAATTAGATAAGAAAATTAAAGCGCTACGCACTGACCGTAATTGTGAGTACTTATCTGATCAGTTTAGAGAATTATGTGATGAAAAATGAATTATTCATCAGTTGACTTCTCCTGCTACTCCTCAAAAAATGATGTTGCGAAAAGAAGAAATATAACTTTTCTTGAAATTGTTAGGTCTATGATGGCACAAGCAAATATACCTATAACCTACTGAAGTGATGCATTAGTTCCATCAAAATCGGTTTCATACAATGAGTACAATTACGACTATAAGGGTAATACAAGTAAAAATATCAGTCTTGATATTGCGTGAGACTTGAGATTATTTCAATCTCACGTTGTATCCTTTTTAAACTCTTGTTTGCTTCTCAAAACTTAGAATTGATGATCGCTATCTTGGAGTGTCACTGAAGGATCATGAAAGATTCGATCCAAAAGAACTTCTTTGGAAAAGCGAATTGAATCAAGGTTGAAATATTCGAGGAAAGGGAAAGATCATTATATGAGTAATATTGCATTAATCTATATTCATTGGTTGACTTATTATGTTGTTCTATGTGATCAAACATGATTGTGAATATAAAATAAATATGACATTCGAAAAGAGATCGAGAGAGATGTAATGTGATAAATGATCGAGGATACTGCATACCTAATCCACCATGGTTCTATCTATTATTCGAATAGCTATATATTCATAACAGATGCATAACAAGTGAGCTCTCAAAGTATGCTGGTCGCACGACACAATTGCTAAGTATGAATTATTTTTGTATAGACAATAAAAACTATTGATCCCATCATGTGTGAGTATGAGATGTTAGAAAATGAATATAATCATTAGAAAATATTAACCTAGAAAATATTAATGGGGAACATGTGGTAAACCTATGATGGTAATATTTTTGGAGGGGTTCGAAGAAGTCATTAAGCTACCGAATGCATGTGATAAAATAGTAATTAAAACATCCAAATGCATGTGATTACATAATAAGCAATGCTTGCTTCAAAGTGCATGTGAGTGAATAGAAAGTCATGCATGTGATGGTATGATGACTTCCTCTCCTCTGAATATGATAATTTGCTCATTGAGATAAGCAATCAATTAAGTTTGATTAAGAGCGTCTCTACAAGAAGTAATATACGCAATTATGTTGTGAAATACTTAGATTTATTTTAATATGTTTGTGAATAAATCTATGACTAGTAATACATGTATGGTTAGATCCTAAGTGGACCATTATGGATTTATTCCATGAAAATATTATGGATGATATTTCCCAACAGTTATAATCTAAGTCTAGTAACGAACTGACTTTGAAATTCAAGGCCTTAACTCTTGCCCTTACACTGAGAGGGCCAAAGCCCTTCAAGTCCAGACTGAGTCGACTTGGGAAATTTTATCAAGTTTAGATAACAAATTTAAAAATTAAATTAACTAATACTCCGAATGTGATTTATTATGTGAAAATCTTAAAAAAAAAATTTAATTAATTAAAATTTGTTTGATAAAATATCGATTGGTTACTTTATGGCAACTTTTTTCCACAAGGCCCAAAACTGTTGGGCCAGGACATGTCGTTCGCTTATGGAAGCCTATCATATATACATATATTTTTGTCTCATCTTTTATGTAGTGTTACCATGTATCAATTTAAAACTTTGAAATTTATCCATTCTTTTGTGTGGTGTTGCCATGTGTCAATTTAAAACTTTGAAATATTTAATATTTTAATTAGTAGGTTAATGAACTTAATCTAATAAATGTATTTGTCATTTTTAGGTGAGTGAACCTAATCTAATGAATATATTTTTCATTTTTAGAAGATGAATAAACTTGATTTAATGAATGTATTTGTTATTTCTAGGTAAATGAATTTGATATAATGAATGTATTTGTCTTCTTTAGTGAATTAATTTGCTACTGTAATTATCAATTTGAGTTAAATGTGATGGATTTGTTATTGATGTCACTATAAATATATGTATAACCTTATACTTTGTCAACAAGTCTGTAAATATTAAGTATTAATTCCAACAAGAAAATGACACATGTTATTTAAGTATGTTAAATATCCATAATTGACGAATACAAGACACTATGAAGCAATATTCATATATGTAGGGCAATCGAAATTTGAAAAATTGGAAGACTTATACAAATACATCATATAATTTTCAAGACATAGACCTAGATTTGATTGATAACATGTCATGTTAAATCTTATTTCCTGTTTTCTTTTTAAAGATGATTAATGTATTATCATTCTGGTGTTTATTTTATTCTCGCTTGTTTCTAATTATTTGAGCAATATTTGTCTCATGTCTTATGTGATGTAGCCATATATCACTTTAAAATATGTTATTTATTTTTAATGTTTAATTTTTATAACCGCAACAACACGCGGATGCTTATCTAATTTATATAAAATTGTTTCACATTATTTTTCGATATCCAATCCCATTGTTACACGTATATGGTAATAGAAAGAACTGTGAGATTAAAAAAATCATTGGAAAATGAAGCCTCCGAAGAGACGTGAGAAAAATGAAGGTTCCATTATTCTTTTATTCCTCGAAGTGCTAAATACCTTATCATATTATACCAGCATTTAAATCGACAATATTCATTAATTTGAGGACCACCACAAATCCTCAAATTCAATCAACAAGCTCCCATTTTCATTATTTTATCAACTGCTAAGGCAAAGCAACCATTGATAGAAATTATATATACACACAAAAATTCTCACGTCCAAATATTACCAAGATAAAAACATAACTAAAAGATTAAAAAAAATGAAAATAAAGATTTTAATACATTATGTTATATTATATATTCAGCAACCGGTACCACATTTAGCTTTTTTTTCCTTCCAAGAAACTCAGAACCTCCAAGAACAATAGTTCTCATTTTCAAGGCCTCACATGACGTATAACACCACTCCTCCCATACACAAATAGAAATTTAGATAATTTAAGAAATTTCTGCCCATTTTCATTCTACTTGAATGAGGGGTTTCCCTTAATTTCTCTAAATATATTAGGATTTTTCATTGTCCTATTAATTATATTATCAAATGGCACTTTGTAACCATGAGATAAAAACCTTTCAATTGTTTATTTTCATCAAGCAGGCCGTTATCAATAAAAAAAATAATCATCCTTCAGTTTCTAACAATTGAAGGTTAAAAGTTGGCATGGCCGTATATAGGGATGATAATCGAGACACCTCATTTGTATAATCACATTATATCTCCAAGAATCCTTTAAGATAACTTTTGGTAGATGATTTTCTTCTTTGAAATTGTGGTGCAAACTTCCAAATTATCTTTAGATGATTTTGTTGTTTTGTTGACTTTTGAGTCATGTATTCTCCTATAAATTGGGAGCTCATTTGAGAACTCAAACTATTTCCAACAAGCAAGCTCCAAGGCAAGAAAGCTTGGTAGAAAGTGTAGTGATAAGTGAGATTTTTGTATAAGTTTTGCAATACTTATAAATTCAATTCAAGTAGTAATAGAGTATTTATTTTTCCTAATAAAACATTCTTCAGTGATTAGAGAATCACAACAAGTGGCATCAGTAGCTTCGGTTATACGTTGGGATCTTCAGTGATTAAGAATGAAACTCAGTTTAATAAAATTCGAGTTTTACGAAAGTTCTCAAAAATCAATTTTGAGCATACCATCAGCTTATTCATATCGAAACGAGAACATTGGTATTTTTCGGCGATCAAATGGAGACCGGAGGATACCGCACGCACGCGTCGCACACGCCAAGCAGAGAGTCTCCAAGCACCGTCACTCGTGCCACGTGCTGCATGTGCCTTCCAGAGGTTAAAGATACTGATGTGTCCGCCTCTTAGCACACGTCAGCGCATAGTCCGCAACACGTCAGCGCACAGTCAGCACCTCGTCAGCAAACAATCAGCTTTCACTTCGACAAAAAGTTGCCATGTCATCGACTTGTGTCCGCCATGTCATCAACCATGTCAGCAAAGTCGGTCTTGTTTCTGCCACATCATCAACCATGTGTCTGCCACGTCAGTATCTCTAGTAAATTTCATTGAGCTCCCTAAAGACTCTAAAATTTATAATTTGGCCTATGAAGTTTTGAAAATTTATAAATCGACCCTTATGTCGGATTTGGACCAATGAAAAGTCAAATCCAACATTTTTGACCATTCCGGACGTAACGGTCACCTTATATTTGTGAAAATCAGCCCCGAGTTTGTCATATTTTAATTTTAAACTTAAAATGGAAATAGAAGATTCCTCTTCTGGTGCGATGATCAAGTTGACAATAACCAATTACTCCATTTGGAGGCCTCAGATGATAGATTATTTGCACTGCAAAGATCTATTCGATATGATATAAGAGAAGGGAGTGACATCAGATTTTTTCAAGGAGAGTGACTGTAATAAATTCAACAATAGAACTCTCAGTCAGATTAAACAGTGGATCAGCCACAGTATCTTTCACCATGTAGCATATGATATAGATGCTTACAAAATGTGAATGAAGTTGGAAGGCATGTACTAGGCCAAGACTGCTTGGAATCAAGCTCTATTAATAAGGCGTTTAGTGAATTTGAAACTACGGAGTAGAACTTTCATTGCAAAATTCATCAATAAGTTACAAATCCTGGTGAATCAGCTGCCTACAGTAGACATGCAGTTAGGAGATGAAATATAAGTCTTCTTACTACTCAGTCCTCTTCCTGATAACTGAGAGACGTTGATGGTTACTCTCAGCAATTCGGCTTCAGGAGGAAAATTTACCATGCATATGGTAAAAGACGTTGGCTCAAAATAGATAGAAGCCTTCATCATAGAGACTCGAGGAAGACATCAATGAAGATAAAGAGAGAGAGGCAGAAGCACAATCAAAGGTTGATCATCATATGGAGTGATGTCTACCTATAAGTGTTATCATTGTGGCATAGAAGACCACTTAAAGACGAATTGCTGAAAACTACAACGAGAGTAGAGCCAAAATAATTTCCAGCCAAAGAATAACAAAATAAAGACACTAGTAGTTATCTAATGAGATGTAGCCATATACTCCACACATGAAGAGACGTGCCTTCACATCCAACCCAATGTTGAGTGAGTGGTAGATACTGCAGTATCCTAACACACAACGCCTCGCAGAGATTTCTTCATAACATACAAAGTATAAGACTTTGGTACAGTGAATATGAGAAATATCAATTCTTCTAGGATAATAGGAATTAATTATATTCAATTGCGGAAAAATATCGGGTGTACATTAACTTTGAAGGATGTCATCTATGTTCCATAACTTCGGCTGAATGTACTCTCAGGGATAGCCATTGACAAAAAGGGTTATGATAGTCACTTCGGAAATGACACATGGAGAATGACAATAGGTATCATGGTTGTCACCCGAGAACATGTTTGCGATATATTATACAAGACTCATTTGAATATTTGTGCCGACAGCCTCAATGTAGCTGAAAAGAGGCTTATTAAAATTTATGCAACCGGAGACCCAGTCAGATGAGTGAGAGAGTGTTGTCTACACTGACCAATAAAGAGCTTACCCAAGATGCTACACTAGGTCCTTGCAATCATAGTTTGTTTGATAAGAAACACATAGTCTCGTTTAATTTCTCTTCAAATAAGATATTATAATTGCTCATTTTGGTGCACTTTGATGTGTGTGGTCCCTAGGAGGTTGATTCATTGAGCGGTAACAAATATTTTCTGACTTTCATTGATTTTGCTTCTTGGAAAGTATGGGTGTATTTCCTCAAGACGAAGGATTAGATGTTGGAACATTTCAAGCTATTTCATGCCATATTAGAGTGTGAAACAAAGAAGAAGCTGAAGTTACTCCGTACGGATGATGAAGACGAGTACACTTCCAGGGAGTTCGATATCTAGTGTAGGAGACATGACATTCGACATGAGAGAACTGTTCCACGCACCCGACATCATAATGGTGTTGCTGAAAGAATGAACCACACCATTATGGAGAAAGTCGGAATCATGATCAGTATGCCTAAGCTGCTAAATCCATTATTGGGAGAAACTATTTATATCGCATACTACCTGATCAACAGATCACCATCAATACCATTGAATTTTGAGATTCCGGAGAAAGTGTGGTCTGGCAAGAATCTCTCATACTGATGAGTGGTAAATCTATCACTATTTCCCACTCATTTAACCTAATATTTTGTATAGTTTCTTGAGTTTTGTGAATATTTTGATGTGTTTTGTGTTATTTTGTAAATAAATAAAGTTTCAGGACACTTTGGAGGTGATTTGGGCCAAAACAGTGAAAATTGGAAGAAAATGGCATTTTGGTAATTTTCCGTGTCGCGACGCCAAGACCTTCAGCGTCGCGACGTCTAACATGCGCCGAACAGTGCTAACGTGCGCTGGGTCCACAAGTCAGAATCTGAGAAAAGTTTGACTTTGCTAACGTGCGCCGTGCCACGTGTCACCATCACAGTCGATCTGCTAACATGCGCCGTGACACGTGTCAGCATCCTACGGTGCCGACAGTCGCCATTGCTACGTGTGCCACATGTCACTCCACGTCATTGCCACGTCATCAGCCACATCACCAGGTTGACCAAGTCAAACTGCCACCTCACCGCCACGTCATCATCAGCCAATCAGGAAGTGCCACGTGTCGCAATCCTACGATGCCGACAGTCTCTTTCCCACGTGTCGCCACGTCACCACCACGTCAGCATCAATCATTGAGTATCTAATCCTTATCTGACACGTGGCGGATAAGATTCTCATCGACCAATCATAAGCCGCCACGTGTCACAATAATTGAAGCCAACCACCTCGCCACGTGTCACCTGATCCAGAATTTGCAACCGACGAACCAGAGCGTGCCACGTCGACAGAAGCTGGAGTAGCGACGCCAAAGCCCTTGGCGTCGCGATGCTAGAGGCCTACCCGCGCCTATAAATTCAGCTTCAAATTTCAGAATTTGTAGCACCACTCTCTCTCTTCTATTCTATGAAAAGAGAGAGTTTCTCTCTCTAGATTCTTTTAGTTTTTTAGTTTTTTTTTTATTTTTTTTAGTTTTGTAAATAATTTTAATTACGTTTTGTTAATATAGTAATTTACTTTTTTACTTTTTACAGTTTTTACTATTCACCATGAGGAGTTAACTTCCCCAGCTAGGGTGAAAGGTAATTTTTTTACTATTACTATTTAGATTAATCTCCCTTAAAAATAATATATATACTTCTTAAAATATTGACTTAAAAAGGATACCGCCAGATTGGTCGGTTGGTAATTCATTTTAATCTGGTTTAAACCTGACTAATAAAGGATACCGCCAGATTGGTCGGTTGGTAATATTATCACAAGTTTATATATTATTTTATGGGAGATATCTAAAATAGAAAATAGTAAAAGTAATTTCTTTTACCTTAGCATTTTATTTTATTTTATTTTACTTTTCAGCTTTTACTTTATGTCTTTTACTTTTCAGTATTTTTACTTTATGTCTTTTACTTTTAAGTTTTTACTAGTCCTAGTTATGTATTAGTTATCTGGGGTTGTGATGAATTCTAATATCACCGGTTTATAAGGTGTTATTTTTATAGTTTGGGTAATTTAAAGGTTTATTTATTAAGTCTTAAGCTTAATGCTTCTTGTTGACTGATCACCAATAAGATTGATGTGGTAAATCTAAAATGAACTAGACATAGGGATTTTAGCTTTCAGCCTTAGACTTAATAGCCCACGATCTTCCTTGAGGATAGATAACCCTTTAATAGATTTCCTTAGAGGATAGACATATACCTGTCGGGCGGGGGTAGCCATAATTGGAACTCAAACTTAATGAATCCAGATAATTTGGTTGACATAGACATATGGTTCAATTGGGTTAAACTGGGTATTTCCGTCTGACCATCGACATAGGCTTTTGCATAATTTCGTGTTCCAGGTTAGTAAACTGATTTATTACACAAACATAAAATAATCACTTCATCTTTTAAAAGATATTAGAATGATTCACAACCCTAGATCTTTGTGTCTTTTGTTATTTTCCTTAGTATTTTCTTTTGTCTTTTTATTTATTTATTTATTTTGCAAAACTACAATCAACCAAATCAATCAAGCAATCATTCTCTTTATCCTCAATTAGATATTTGTAAATAAATAGATTCAATAATTAATAACAACAGTAGGAATTAAGTCCTCGTGGGATCGATATTTTTATACTACTTGAACGATACGTGCGCTTGCGTTATACGCGTGTGTTTACGCCGGTCAAGTTTTTGGCGCCGTTGCCGGGGACTTATTTTTCTTTAGTTATTAATTTTGAAGCTATCTAATTTACTTATATCTAATTTTCTTTATTTTTATCTGTAATTTTTATCTCTTTCTTTTGTTTTCAGGTGATTGAAAAATGGAACATTATTGGGATATTGAGAGATCACGAGCTTTACTAGAAGATACACCCCAAATCTGGGAGCAACAGTCCGGTTTTCTGAGGCCTGTTGTCCAGCCCAACAGTTATCACTGAATGCCAGAACCAAGCAATACCACATTTGCTCAACAGAACGCAATGGGGGAGATGTGACATATGTAATAGTAACCACCTTAGAGATTATTGCGAATACAACTACCATCCAGGGTGGCAGAGCTATCAAGATCCTTCATGGTATGACAAGCCATCACATTTCACAGAACCACATTTTCCATCTTATCCACCATCTACCTATGATCTTCGTCAACAACCAGAACCATCAAAGGAAGATCAGTTGCCAAACATGCTCGAAGATATGTTCAAGAAACGAAAAGAAAAGTTGGATACAATGCTTGAAACAAGCCAGAATCAATTTGAAAGTATTCAGAGACAATCAGAATTCATTCAGAGGATGACAGATCAAATGAGACAATTCACAGAAAACCAGAACTACATACCTCAAGAACCAGTTTCAGATGACACTGATGAAGCCTTCGAGTACCAATCATTTCACAATGACACTTCAACAGAGGAGGAGGCTGAGCAGTATCAACAACCAGAGGTATCAGTTCAGGAGCCCGAACCGACAAAGTCTCGATTTGACTTTTATTATTCAGATTCTGACGAGGATGAAGCTGATCTATTTGTACCAACTGCACCAACAACGGAGGATCAAACTTTCAATCCTCAAAATGAAGATCTTGGAGCATGCTTTACCTTGATGTTTGAAGAATATCTATCTGAACCATCCATTCCAGTCTTATCAGAGGATGAAAACCTAATGTCAGAAACATCTTTGCATCCTCAGGTTGACAATTTTGAAGCATTTATTTCACAGATGACAGATGAAGAGCTGAATACAAAAATTTTAAAATTCATATGTGAAGAAAAGGTGGAGCAAGAAGCAGAGCAAATGGAGGAGCAAATGTCTGACCTTAATAAAGATCCAGAGCATTCAGGAGAAACATCGTTGTTTTGGGGAGTACAAATCAAAGATATCGCCCAAAAGCTTGACAGAATGGAACTCTCGTTCCAAGTCAAGCACCATATGAGACCTTATGATTTTCTTTCTTTCTTTGCAGGAACCACTGGAGCAACAAGGAGAAAAACGGTGGCACAAGCACTGAATGGGACAAAATTCTTTTTGCCACTTTACTGTTGGAAGAGACCCTTCAAAAGCAACGCTCACGGGATTGTCTTTAATCGGACATCCAAAATGATGCTGAAACCTCATTGACAGATATATTTCAGTCACGTCTGGCTGAAGACGAAAAATTTAGCGCTAGCAGAGAGATAACCCATGCAATTTGTTGTAATTTTTGTTTTCATATTTTGTGTATACACATTGTAGAGTTTTTAATTTTGTGTGTTATTTTTATAGGGAAAATCACAAACGAAGTATTTTAAGACAGAAGGAATGGTGTTTAGCAATCACAAAGATGAGAAACAATTCATTAGCGATGGCTGAGTAAAGAATTAATTCTTGAGACGCAACCTAATGAATTTATACTAAGCGAGTGGCGTATTGCATACACAATTCCGTTGCCTTAATTATTGCTTTGATTTGTTTTTCTGTTGTAATTATCTTTATTTTCGTAGACAGGATCCAGACTTTTTGACCTTTCACGATTCATTTTGTTGTTTAGCAAACAAACGTCCTCTGGAAGATACTAGTGCTATTATTACTCACCCTTTTTCAGGTATTATAAATTCAGCCCGTCATTACACTTTTGAAGGCATCATGATTTGAGAAAGAAATACATAAAAAATGGAAGCCACTTCAAGAAGACGAGTTGAAAACATCTGTGTATTTTGCGGTAGTAGTGTTGGTGTTAAGCCACAATACGTAGAATCAGCACATGAATTGGGTCGAGTCTTAGCTGCAAGGAATATGCACTTAATATATGGTGGAGGCAATCTCGGACTTATGGGGATCGTTTCAAAGGCTGTACAGGAAGGAGGCAGTCATGTTTTGGGAATCATCCCAAAACCCTTGGCAGAGGCAAATCTTATTGGATCATCAGACGGAGAGGAACTGATCATGCCAGGTATGTTTGAATGACTGGTAGAAATGATTAACCGTGCTGATGCTTTTATCGCTTTGCCAGGTGGCTTGGGTACATTGGAGGAAATTTTTATAGTTCTATCTTGGGTGAACCTGAACATACACCAGAAACCGCTTAGACTGTTTAATGTTGATGGATTTTATGATTTTCTTTGTGTGTTTCTTGATGATGCTCGGAGAAATGGGTTCGTGTCAAAACCTATGAAAGAACTCCTCTTCACTGCTAGAACTGCTCCAGATCTAATAGACCAACTCATAGCCTATGAACCACAAGTTGACCCTATCCTTTCAAAGATAAATTGGTCTGAGGACGATCGTGGTAAGAGGCGTAGGATTAATCTGGATCTTAACCTTTAATTTCCTGTAGAATTTCAGCTAACCATGTATTATTTTCTAAACTATTCTTCTACTGTTTAAGACATTGGGGACAATGTCTAATTTAGGTTTGGGGGAAGGAATTAGTTGATCAGTACCTTATTTTTAGTTTGTGTGTTGTTTTTATTTTTAGTCCAAAATTTTTCGAAAAATACAAAAAAAATGAAAAATTTTCAAAAATTACAAAAAAATATTTTGTGTTTTTGTATTTTTATTTTGACTAAAAAGGTGAAATTGGTAAAAGATAGCTGAGTAAGGAGTTTCCACTCCTGAGACGTATCTCAAACCTATTTCGAAACAAGTTAATTTTTGTTTATTTCATTTTGAATTATTTAATTTGTGAATTCTCCTTAAAACGGACTAAAATGGATCTTCATATGCTCAGTTGACAGATATTATCAACATATATAGTAACATACGGACATGAGCTAAAATTGAAAAGTTTGGAATATTCAGTGCTCTAGTTTAATTGGAGGAAACATCTAAAAAAGCAATGGAGTAAAAAAAAAAAAAACGTCCGAGATCCGAGTAATTAAGTCTGTAAGGGTGTTTTAACACCTGGTGCCCTAAAGCCAACTGGTTTGGGAGCCACCGACCCAACACTCGTTACATAGACAAAAGGTATTGTATATAAATAAAAAATAGAAAAAGAAAATCAAAGAAAAAATCAGAAAAATCCGAAAAATTATTCCATTGCTGCAAAAAGGTGTGAATTCTCATAAAACTTTAGGACAAAAATATTACTCTCTTATCAACTGCACTTATGACTGTTGTGGGCAAAAAGAGTTGTTTAATATTATGTTGGCTGTGTATATGGAGAATGGTAAATATAATCGGAGAATTTACTTATTCAGTAATTTAGAATGAAACAAAACAAGTAGTAACTTGGAGTAGAAGTTTCACTTGATTAGTCACTAACATCTTTATTCTCTTTTCGCTTCTCTTTTTGCTTTTGTGTGCATTAATTTTATTACTTTTCTTTTACTTTTGTAAAATGTTTGTGGGTATCATTGCTGTAAACCTTCACGAGACTACAACTCGTCCACTAGGGACACCTAGGGGTTTAAAGGCTTGTTGCATACGCTAAATGCAACCGTGATCCCTACGAAAGTGGCTTAGTTAATTTATTTATGTTATTTTATGTTTTGCTCGAGGACTAGCAAAATGTTAGGTTTGGGGGTGTGATGAGTGGTAAATCTATCACTATTTCCCACTCATTTAACCTAATATTTTATATAGTTTCTTGAGTTTTGTGAATATTTTGATGTGTTTTGTGTTATTTTGTAGATAAATAAAGTTTCAGGACACTTTGGAGGTGATTTGTGCCAAAACAGTGAAAATTGGAAGAAAATGGCATTTTGGTAATTTTCCATGTCGCGGCGCCAAGACCTTCAGCGTCGCGACGTCTAACATGCGCCGAACAGTGCTAACGTGCACCGGGTCCACAAGTCAGAATCTGAGAAAAGTTTGACTTTGCTAACGTGCGCTGTGCCACGTGTCACCATCACATCCGATCTGCTAACATGCGCCGTGACACGTGTCAGCATCCTACGGTGCCGACAGTCGCCATCGCCACGTGTGCCACGTGTCACTCCACGTCATTGCCACGTCATCAGCCACATCACCAGGTTGACCAAGTCAAACTGCCACCTCACCGCCACGTCATCATCAGCCAATTAAGAAGTGCCACATGTCGCAATCCTACGATGACGACAGTCTCTTTCCCACGTGTCGCCACGTCACCGCCACGTCACTGCCACGTCAGCATCAATCATTGAGTATCTAATCCTTATCTGACACGTGGCGGATAAGATTCTCATCGACCAATCAGAAGCCGCCACGTGTCACAATAATTGAAGCCAACCACCTCGCCACCTGTCACCTGATCCAGAATCTGCAACCGAGGAACCACCCGCTCCTATAAATTCAACTTCAAATTTCAGAATTTGTAGCACCACTCTCTCTCTTCTATTCTATGTAAAGAGAGAGTTTCTATCTCTAGATTCTTTTAGTTTTTTAGTTTTATTTTTATTTTTTTTTAGTTTTGTAAATAATTTTAATTACGTTTTGTTAATATAGTAATTTACTTTTTTACTTTTTACAGTTTTTACTATTCACCATGAGGAGTTAACTTCCCCAACTAGGGTGAAAGGTAATTCTTTTACTATTACTATTTAGATTAATCTCCCTTAAAAATAATATATATACTACTTAAAATATTGACTTAAAAAGGATACCGCCAGATTGGTCGGTTGGTAATTCATTTTAATCTGGTTTAAACCTGACTAATAAAGGATACCGCCAGATTGGTCGGTTGGTAATATTATCACAAGTTTATATATTATTTTATGGGAGATATCTAAAATAGTAAATAGTAAAAGTAATTCCTTTTACCTTAGCATTTTATTTTATTTTATTTTATTTTACTTTTCAATTTTTACTTTATATCTTTTACTTTTCAGTATTTTTACTTTATGTCTTTTACTTTTAAGTTTTTACTAGTCCTAGTTATGTGTTAGTTATCTGGGGTTGTGATGAATTCTAATATCACCGGTTTATAAGGGGTTATTTTTATAGTTTGGGTAATTTAAAGGTTTACTTATTAAGTCTTAAGCTTAATGCTTCTTGTTGACTGATCACCAATAAGATTGATGTGGTAAATCTAAAATGAACTAGACATTGGGATTTTAGGTTTCAGCCTTAGACTTAATAGCCCACGATCTTCCTTGAGGATAGATAACCCTTTAATAGATTTCCTTAGAGGATAGACATATACCTGTCGGGCGGGGGTAGCCATAATTGGAACTCAAACTTAATGAATCCAGATAATTTGGTTGACATAGACATATGGTTCAATTGGGTTAAACTGGGTATTTACGTCTGACCATCGATAGAAGCTTTTGCATAATTTCGTGTTCCAGGTTAGTAAACTGATTTATTACACAAACATAAAATAATCACTTCATCTTTTAAAAGATATTAGAATGATTCACAACCCTAGATCTTTGTGTCTTTTGTTATTTGCCTTAGTATTTTCTTTTGTCTTTTTTATTTATTTATTTATTTTGCAAAACTACAATCAACCAAATCAATCAAGCAATCATTCTCTTCATCCTCAATTAGATATTTGTAAATAAATAGATTCAATAATTAATAATAACAGTATGAATTAAGTCCTCGTGGGATCGATATTTTTATACTACTTGAACGATACGTGCGCTTGCGTTATACGCGTGTGTTTACGCCGGTCACATACAAGAGAATTCGGTTGTTTAGCCGTTGAACATGTATTCAAGAAGCTCAGACAGAAGCTCGATGCAGTGACTACTTCATATATATTCCTAGGCTATGGAGATGAAGAATTGTGATACATATTATAGGATCTGAGGGAAAATATGGTCATCATAAGTTGGGATGTAGAGTTTCTTGAAGACCAGATAACTGAAGACATTGAAAAGCCAATGATGTCATCTAATTTTAGTGCCGAACAAAATCCAGACTAAGCACGAGCACAATTGGCCACAGATGGGGTGCATGATGATATTTCAGAAGCAAAACTATACGAGGTAGATGATGATGTCAAGCAGAGAGAGACAAAGCCCGTTCCATCAGAGATTACATAAGTGAGTGTTGAGAAGAGTGAGCCGCAACTTGCTCCATTAGAAGCTACATGGTCATCTACAGATTTGGATGATGACAGACCTCCTGAAATCAGTGGACCTCAGACAAGAAGATCTGAGCGAGATCAGATTCCATCAACCAGATATCTGGGATCCAAATACATTCTGCTTACTGATAAATGGGAGACAGATAGTTTCCCACGAGACAATAAGACATTGAAGAACTAATGGGTGAAGAAAAATGGAAGCAAAAGAGTATTGTGCAGAGACACAGTCGACATATCAATAAAAGTGGTCACTCAGGACGAGTTAGAGCTGTGCATAAACATAGTCGGGATAGCTGTTAGATGACAATCGTTTCGGATGCTGCTGGAGGGGGGAGAATTATAGAATCCAGTTGCATTGCACCTCCAAGAACCCTCCAAGACATCTTTCGGTGGAGGATTTTCTTCTTTGAAATTGTGGTGTAAGCTTCCAAATTACCTTTAGGTAATTTTATTGTTTTGTTAACTTCTGAGTCATGTATTCTCCTATAAATAGAGAGTTCATTTGAGAGCTCAAACCATCTCCAACAAAGTAAGCTCCAAGGCAATAGAACTTGGTAGAGAGTATAGTTATAAGTGAGGTTTTCGTACAAATTTTGTAATATTTGTAAATTCTATTCAAGTAGTAATATAGTATTTATTTTTCCTCATAAAATATTTTTCATTGATTAGAGAATCACAATACCGTTCTGATTGGATTTCATTCCAATCCGACCGATTATGATTCAGGACAAAATATTTATCCTATATTTCATTTTTTTTTAAATCGAGATAAAAAATTATTTCAAATCCCTATATCGAGTGGTTCGGGGATTTATTTGGGACGATATCGAGCTCTTGTTAGATGATTAAAATTAGACAGAAGCATGACAATTTGAAGAAGCGACGATTCATGAATGAGCTGCGGGAAAAAAAAAATTGAATTCGGATAGAATTGTCAACTTGTACAGTAGATAGGCTTATCTTAAAATTTTTCTCGGGAATCCCAATTCTGTTTCTGTCGTCACTTCTCTGATCTGAAACCCAGCAGCTTGCAGCTTCCAAAAGCTCAATCGAAAAATAAAACAAGAAATTATGCGGTGCGTTTCAGCAGATAATGTTTACTTCATAAGTAGGGAATTATTGACATGTACTAGTTGCATGGAAATTCTTAAACGTGTTTAGTTCTTGTGCAGCCACGTGTTTAATTAGGGTTTACATGATTGGCTCAGTTTGCAGAAAGTGAGATTGAAAAAGGTCGTAGCAGGAAAGCTAGAGGATATCCAATGGAAAATTTCTTAAATGAAACGATGGTTTCATGTTACATTCACGCAGGATTATAGTTAGGATTTGCACCCTGTTCGCCAAAGGAAGCCTTGAGTTTTAAGGAGACTTACACGGGTTTTTAAAATGTGATTTCTTTTGATAAAAAATAAAAAAACTTTGTATTCAATTGAAATTTTAAAAGATTATTTATGAATAAATAAGTTTTTGTTACAGTTTTTTTAATTAGGATTTTTTACTTATTGGATTTTAAAAGATTTATATCATAAGAATTTAAAAGATTTGAAAGGACCACACACACGCGCGCGCACATATATATATATATATATGATGCTAACCAACCAATTTTTAATTGGATTATGAGTAATGTCTATCTAATTCAATGAGACATTCTTTTCTTGGGCCATTCTCGTTCAGATCACCCCTCCACTAAATTAACAATGCTATAATTTTTATCATGATTAGGTGGGGATGCCTCAACCATTACAACTATATTTTATTTACAAGCTATGTTGGCGGTAATATTTCCTGAACTTAAGCAATCTATCAATATTTTACTAACAGTGTAGATAACTTTACTGACGAAAATGCTTAATTATCTCAGATTATTTTCTGAGTTTCTGTGACAGAATGTCATGTCTCTGACCTAAGAATAAAAGATAACATCTCGGCATCAATGATCTTAATAATTGATAAAGATTTTTTTCCTTAAATTTGGGTTTTTTTTAAAAAAAATACAAGTAAAAAATTAGCGAGAAAACGAGGAAAAAAAATAATTGTTGTGCTAAATTCCCTTTGTACATTATCATCTATCTGATTGAAGAAGTTCTGCTGGCCTTAAAGATAATCTAGGAAATTATCTTTAAATGTGATAAAATTTTCCTCCTCAAAATTGAAATTCATTAAGAAAAATGGTTGGAGGAATGACATACCAGTTGTATTTAAAAGAAAGTCATATTATTTTGTTTGAAAGAAAAAAGAAGAAATTACTAATAAGCAAGTAACTTGTTCACGAAGAGCTAACATGTATGTTCATCTTCTGTTTTCTAACAGTCAAAAAATCTTATGTAAAAAGTCTCATGGGTTAGGGTATGATTTTTTTTTATAGAGTTTGATATTTATAATTCTCACTAAAAAGTCTCACACAATCACACATATAAAAAAATCTTTCAAAATAATTATATTTTTCAATACCATAAAACTTTCTATTACTTGTTTAAAGTCTTGATTGAATATCATTAGATTTGGATACTCTTTAAAAAATCTTAATAGTCTTAATGGAATACCACAAGACTTTTTAGATTATTTAAAAATCTTAATTGAATACCACAAGATTTATTTAACCCAAAAAAATCTTTTAAAAACTCAATTGAATACGCCTCTAAAAATCTAAAGGGTGAATTCTATAAAACAAATAATAGAGGACAAATTGTTTTAAATTAGGGGCCCTAATTTTGGGCCAGTCGCCTGTCAAAGTTGTTTCCGTGACCGACAACACAAGATAATATATTCTTAATTATTATTAGTAACGGTATATAAATTAAACCACTCAACCCTTACCCTTTTTTTCCCATCTAAGACAAGTAACTTTCATTTTATTTTTTCAATTTCATGGATATATTTTGAAAATTTATTTCTCATTCAGTCGAGTAATATTTTGATTGTATAAATATATTATGTCAAAATATTCATGTAGTAGATTTTGAATCACTCATAATCTCACTTTTACATAGATCACACTCAAAAATTCAAAATTATACTACCAAATAACAATTCATCAAACTATTTCAAACAAATTATTCCAAACATTGTGCACAAGAAAATCCCAATAATATAAGAATTTTATCTTTGAAGAAGAAAGCAAAGTGACATGGAGTTAAAATAGGCTATAAATCATATCCAACCAAAAGGTTCCATTATTTATTAGAATAATTAATTTATTAGTTTAGTGATGAATAAAGCAACATCTTATTACTCATCAGTCATCAAGCCAAGATTATAAATCACATTATACAAGCTAGTTAGATTTGTGGGTTTCTGCTCAATTTCAAAATAATTATTCGGCGAGTCATATGATGATGATTGAAATTAGCTGCCAAAATTAATAAAAATAAAAATAGAAACGAGTTGAACTATATATATAAATCAAGAAAAAAAATTATGACATATGAGGCATGTTGGAAGAAGACAATATAATATATTGGCACCCCTTACGTGCCTGCAATTTCCCAAGCTTTCTACAAAGATATTTATTATTATTATTCACAAAAATAATGAAACTAAAGATAAATGGAAATGAAAGAAGTAAATTGGCAATTTCTTGGTATTTGTTTTTATTTTTCTCTTATCCACTATCACTAAGGGCATCAGTAATTGTTATCTTCACAACCCACATTTTGTTATAAATTGAGGAGCTTTAAACAAGCTTTTGCATTGAGCTTCTCTCAGTTGTTAAGACATATTCAAAGCTTTTTTTTTTCCTAGCAAAACAGCAAAGTTCTACCATGGCTGCATCTTACTCAGTGCCTTCAATGGTATGCTCTTGACCAGCTATTAATTTCTTCTCTCCAGTTTCCAAAAACATGTTAACTTTTCTTTTGAGAGGTTCAGTTCCATTTTGCTTTTGATATTGATGTTAATTTAGTAACATTCTCAGTTTATAGCACTAGCTTTAGATATGATTAATTTTTTTCATATGAAGTATATTGCATCTCATATTTCCTTGTTTTTACTAATTGGTCGTCGTATTAATGCTAGTTGATCGAAATTCATGATGGTCTAGTTCAACCTAAAAGCTAATTTAAGAGTTAAGAGTTGTCAAAAATTTAAAATTAGACAAAATATTAAGATAGAATCTCATTCTAATAAGGATTCTCGTGGTTCAGGAGGATCCGTTACATGAGAACCATTTACTTTTCTCAACCACCATCACGTGCAAGTCAATTTTTTTATATGGATAAGTAATATGGACCAACTCGTGTGAATGTGATATCAAAATTCATAAACTTAACTCAAAACTAAAAACTATTTTTAGCTTTGAGGGTTGCCACCTGATGTATGCAGTTTTTTTTCCGCTGTTTTACAGAGTTGGAACCCATGCCATGTTTTTTGTTCTGGACTAATTGATGATGGGATTTTTTTAACAGATAATGGAAGAAGAAGGGAGGTTTGAAGCAGAAGTTGCAGAGGTGCAAGCATGGTGGAACTCCGAGAGGTTCAGGCTGACACGCCGATCATATTCAGCAAGAGATGTTGTGGCTCTACGAGGAAACCTTAGACAAAGTTATGGCTCCAATGAGATGGCCAAAAAGCTTTGGAGAACTCTCAAAACCCACCAAGCCAATGGCACTGCATCAAGAACTTTTGGTGCCCTTGACCCTGTTCAAGTAGCCATGATGGCCAAGCACTTGGACAGCATCTATGTCTCCGGCTGGCAATGCTCGTCCACTCACACCAGCACCAATGAACCAGGTCCGGACCTTGCTGATTATCCCTATGACACTGTCCCTAACAAAGTTGAGCACCTTTTCTTCGCGCAACAATACCATGACAGGAAGCAAAGAGAGGCTAGAATGAGCATGAGCCGTGAAGAGAGGGCTAGAACCCCTTATGTTGATTACTTGAAGCCGATTATAGCTGATGGTGACACTGGATTTGGTGGCACTACAGCAACTGTTAAGCTTTGCAAGCTCTTTGTTGAGCGCGGCGCTGCTGGTGTTCATATTGAGGATCAGTCCTCCGTGACCAAGAAATGTGGTCATATGGCTGGTAAAGTTCTTGTTGCTATTAGTGAACACATTAACAGGCTTGTGGCTGCAAGGTTGCAATTTGATGTTATGGGAGTGGAGACAGTGTTGGTGGCTAGGACTGATGCTGAAGCGGCAACTTTGATCCAAACCAATGTGGATACAAGAGATCATCAGTTCATTTTGGGTGTGACTAATCAAAATCTCAGAGGGAAAGCTTTGGCTACTATTTTAACTGAAGCAATGGCTGCTGGTAAAACAGGAGCTGAACTTCAAGCCATTGAGGATAATTGGATAGCAATGGCAGGGCTAAAGACATTATCTGAGTGTGTTATTGATGCAATTAACAATTTGAACATTGGTGAGCATGAGAAGGGAAGGAGATTGAATGAATGGATGAACCTTTCCAGCTATGACAAGTGTCTGTCCAATGAGCAATGCCGTGAGATTGCAGAGAGATTGGGGCTTAAGAATCTCTTCTGGGATTGGGACTTGCCCAGAACCAGAGAAGGATTCTACCGGTTCAAGGGCTCAGTAATGGCAGCAATTGTCCGCGGCTGGGCTTTTGCTCCTCATGCTGATCTCATTTGGATGGAGAGTGCTAGCCCTGACTTGGCTGAATGCACCAAGTTTGCAGAAGGCGTAAAATCAAAGCACCCAGAGATCATGTTGGCCTATAACCTTTCGCCATCATTCAACTGGGATGCCTCAGGAATGACTGATGAACAAATGAAAGATTTCATTCCAAGGATAGCCAAGTTAGGTTACTGTTGGCAATTCATAACGCTGGCTGGTTTCCACGCGGATGCACTCGTCATAGACACATTTGCCAAAGACTATGCCAGAAGAGGCATGCTGGCTTATGTGGAGAGGATTCAGAGGGAAGAAAGGAACAATGGAGTTGACACACTTGCTCACCAGAAATGGTCTGGTGCTAATTATTACGACAAGTATCTCAAGACTGTCCAGGGAGGCATTTCTTCCACTGCTGCTATGGGCAAAGGCAAGTCATTTTCTATTCACTCAATGTTATCCAAATCAATCTCCTTAAATTGTTACACATTTTTGATAAATTTTGTTTCGGATTAATGTTGTCATCGCAGGAGTGACCGAAGAGCAATTCAAGGAAACATGGATCAGGCCAGGGGCAACAAACATTGGAAATGGAAGCATGGTGGTTGCTAAGGCAAGAATGTGAGGGATCTATTGCTAGTATTGAGCATTTACCAGGATCCTGTATTGTGTGGATCTGGGAGAGTATAAGAAATGTGCTTTGTAATAATTCAATTTGGGTCATTCTGGGAATCCTTCAGCTTCATTGTGCTGCTTAATTAGTGATTCTGTTAATAATCTAAGGCCATTTCTTGCTATTTTTCCCTCTGTTTCAATTGCAATTATCAAATCTTTGTTTCCTTTATCTTTTTGTGCTCACTTATAAGTTTTATTAGTTTTAAAAGGACTTCTTTTTACTTGAAACAGAGTTCTTGAAAGTGCTTCTGGGAAACCACCATGGAAGTGCTTTTCCAAAAGCACTTTCAATTGCTTTTTTTTTTTTCCTTTTAATCAAAAAGACCTTTCTATCCCTAACTAGAAAGCTACAATGCCTCACTCCTAAATATATGCTATTTCAGCATTGTGAGTACAGTAACAAAAATTTTAAAATAAAACATCCCTCAATATTAGATGGAGTAAACTTACGATTACGCTTGACAAAACTAATTGAAACTCTCATAATGTTTAAAAACTAAATAAAATTCATGACTTCTAAAAATATTCTCTCTCAGTAAAGCTATCATATCAGATGGGGTTTTGTTATAACAACATGAGAGTTTTGTTTAATTTTTAAACATCAGAAGAGTTTTGATTAGTTTTATCAAATATTAGGGGATGATGCTCATTTTCCCCGATAGATATTTGAACATTATTTATCTAATTTCCTATATAGATTTCGGATTGTAATATATTCTTAGAGTTGTAACTGTCATTTTAAAAAATCACAAGGAACTTTTTTTTTTTTTTTTGAAAAAGAAAGCATATACTTTCATAGAAAACCAACTGTTTAACAATAATTGGATGTCTGTGGGATAATCTCCCACCCAGACTACAGTATCTGCAAAATTAACAGCATAATTTGCTAAGGAGTGAGCTACATTGTTACCTCCTCTACAGATATGAGACACGACCACATTTTGATAGTTCCTCATTATCTCCAAAATTTCTTCAATTGTCCAAGCCATATCCAGAAGACTGTCGTATTTCCTCAAAACTAAATTAGTCACCTGCAATGAATCTGTCTCCACTAATAATGGCATAAATGCTTCATTCACAGCAATTTACAACCCAAATAACAGGGCCTCCGCTTCGAGCATCGTTATATCCTGATAGAGCTTGGTATTCCTCATGCCCACCATCATTACTCTTCCTTCGGCGTCTCTAACCACAGCTCCTAAGGCGGCAATATTAAGGTGTCCATGGGTTGAGGCATCCACATTGAGTTTGTGCCACTCCACAGGCGGAGTTTTCCATAGTACCTTGCTAGGATTCTCGCCCAACGTCCTCTGCTCCATTGAATCTCTGATCAGCCGCTTGAAATATTCAACTGTAGCTGACTAATCGATTTTCCCAGCATGACATACAAATTCCTTGCTGTCCAAATTGACAAACAAGTAGCTGTTGGAGTTTTTGAGCGATGGGGCGCAGCAGAAGTGCGGGTTCCGGCGAAATCGTTTTTTAAAATTTTTTCAAAATACCAAATAAATTATTCAATATCTAATATGAATAATTTATTCATATTTCACCTAAACCTATTTATTTAATATCAAATATTAACATAAACATAGTTGAAACTTCGCGAAACTTTTACGAAAATCGATTTTCTGTAAAATGGTCTAAAACGTATTTTTGACCGAACCGACCACCCGACACTTATGGAAACTGCCCAGGTCAGCTCCAATAGTGTCGGGGCAGTTCATGGGCTGTCCAATCACTGTTTGGACAGCCGTCACCCGGTTGGCTCAAAATCCACCCGGTAACGCCGTTTTTGGCCGTTTTCGCTTATTTCAAGTCGGAAACACTTTCCGGCAATTATGCCAACTCCAAAAACACATCCAAAATATTCAAAAGACACCAATTTCATCACAAAATCAGAATCATTTCCAGGTTATACACAGAAAACGAAATTGCCTAATCTTCATGCTTAAATCCAACAATTTCAAGACTAAATCAATTAATCTCAACACCAAATGAGTCCCACCACAAATGAACAACTCTAGAACAATTCTAGGCTATCTAAAAGTGGATCAACAACTCTAGAATGGCAACAATTCAATAATTGAATAAATTGGCATAATATTACAATAATATTCACCAATTTCACTTCACACATGCTTCCAAACTTCCAATTCAACCACAACAACCAAAAGCCCCAAAAAATCAGATTTGTAAGAACCCTAGAACCATTCTAAGTCATCAAGAAAATAAGAAATCAAATTTCTAAGCCATTTGAAACCCATTTTTTTCTTGATTTTTCCTTTCAAATCTTCATGGATTGTTCAAACCATTTGAAACCCATTTTTTTCTTTCTTTGTTTCGGAAGTGAGGTTGATGAAGAAGAGATAAAAAAAACAATTTTTCTCTTTCTCCTTTATATTGAGCGAATTTGAGAGATAAATGGCACTTTTGTCTTTTACAAATTTTATCAAATCAAATTCAATTCAACTTTATATTTAACCAATCAAAATGGCAAGCATATAAAGTGTAATCAATTCATGCCATGTGTTCCAATAAGATCTCACCATGTATCATTCAAATAATGACAAATGGATAAGACTTTAATTTCAATTATTTAATTATTTAACTATTAAATAATTAAACAATTAATTTACACACATATATGTATTTTTATTTATAATAAATAACAAATACATATATTAATGACATGTGTCAAAATCTCATTTGACGAATAATTAATGTGTATCTAATCGTATTATGTATCAAATACAAATACACAATAATTATTAGCGGACAAAATTCCCTAATGCATGTGTTATCGTTTAACCAATTAAACGATTCGGATTAACTAATTTAATTCGATGAAGTATTATGAATAATCCATAGTATTCATATCGCGTTGCCCAAGTGCTCAACAAGTACACTTCATATTGTGGGACTCTCTAAGTTTAGGTTTATCCGTCACGAAATCAAATTTTGTGTCCATAATCCACCCACTCATGGATTATGACGACCACGGATAATCTCGCTAAACTATGCAAGTCGAGGTCATTGCATACGTATAATCCCTCCGTCACAGGCCATCCGTATTATACCTGGGAAATAGATCAGAACGTCAAATTCGTTCGGTATAATACAGTCGACTTTCAATTTACGATCTCTAAATAACACTTGGAACTAATTTCCGAAGTTATACCATGGCCATTTACTAGATCGTAAACACGTGCTAGATGCCTATGCCTTGTACAGAGAACTGACAGATCCTATCTTGATACGCACATGATATCATGAGCATCAGTCCATACCCAATGAACAAACGAAGGTCTTTGTTAGTGTTCCTAGAACATGCCAAGGATCTCTAAGAGTGATTTGTGTATGAATTAATCAAAGGGAGTTGCGGAATACTCACAATGATCGGCTTTGAATTTTGAAAATTTCCATGGATGTAGATGGAAGGTCCAAGCTTTCTTGAGTGTTTCCAACACTTGGGTGAGTTTCTCTATCACCTTATTCAACTCCTTATGTGCTAGCAAGAATAAGAAAATGAAAGAAAATTTTCTCCTCCAACGAGCTTCATGTTCGGCAATGGAGGTAGAAAGAGAGAGATAGTTGTTTTTGTTTTCCTTTTTGATTTCTAAAATCAATTATCATTTCCAAAAAATAAAAGTTGGTATAAGTCATTCAAAATAAAATACAAAGTGTGTTGGTTTTGGTTAGACCGGGCCGGCGGTTCGGTTCGGTTCGGTTCCGAACCGGAACCGAACCATCCGGTTCCGGTTCCACACTAAAATGGAACCGGAATCGGAACCGAAACCATAACCGAACCGTTCGGTTCCGGTTCCGGTTCCGGTTCCATTCGGTTTTTTTTTTTTTTTTTTACTTTTTTGAAAATAAAAGTTAAATTACAAATAATTACATTAAATTATTTTTTTTGAAAATAATTACAAATAAAATTACATAATTACAAATAAAATTATGTAAATTACAAATTACGTTAAATTACGTTACATAATTACACTAAATTACAAATAAAATTATTATCTAAAAAATTAAAAAAATATATTATTGTATAAATTCAAACTGGTTCCAACCGGTTCGGCTAGGGGAGGAACCCTAACCGAACCGGTTCGGTTTCTGTTCCGAACCGGAACCTTGGCCGGGTCTAGTTTTGGTTAGTGTACAAAACAAGCAATCCAAGCTTTTCACTCAACCTTTAACAACTTCCATCACTAGTCAAACTTGTTGATGTAAGTAAAGTGAGTCCCACCACTTTTAAATTTCAAATTTAAGTCGAACAACCAACACGCAACTTCGATCGGGCCCGGGTTTGTTTAATTACGAATTAAATGAATTTACAGTTGCGACATAATTAAATATAAGTTAATTAAATAATAATGCCTAGCATAATTATTACGAAAGTCGCTTGCGAATTAATTCTAAATTAATTCATTCGCCCGAATTATAATCTAATTTTAATTCCGCATTGAAATATAATTTCAATTAATATATCCAATATATATTATTTAATCAAGTAATTCCAAATTAATCGTTCTCTCTCTTCTAATCGAATTTTATCCAGATAAATTCTTGCCGTAATTAATCCCAGATTAATTTTCTCTCTTTCATAATTAATCCTAGATTAATTCTGTTCAAGTCAAATGTCATCGGTGAGACTTTGGGAAGCGACCCAAGAGATCCCTGGATATGTTGGCAGTAAATACCGTCATCGGACTATCCGAATACGTGTGTACCCTGTACCACGTTCTTACCAATTTACAAGACATGGTTGGCTTCTAGCAAAGCACCGTGCCTACCCAATTCTCCAGAAATATTCAACGAAGAATATGTAATCTTTATCAGGCGTAGTATACAGTGTATTGCACATTACGATCCAGTACCGGATGTCACATGCTAGGCCTGAAGCAAGAATTATGTCTGCCCCGTACGAAGCATATATCGGATCACTGGTAATTAGTCTCTATAATCGGATAATCATGACCTAGTCATATTATCTCGATGACTGCAGTACTTAATAGTACCAGTTTCGTATCCTACGTGATCATCATCTCCATATGACTGAAGTGATAATTCCATCTTGACATCACACTCAATACACTACGATTTTCAGTATCCCCAGAAGAGGCGTACACAGAACCTGTTAAAGCTCTGGACGACCAAAACCAAAGCGTACTGATTGTTGCAAGTATTAGCGATGAAAGTCTCAGGTTAAGACCAAATACACATACCTTGATTCAGATTCCCATAGACACATAGTCATACTACCAATGGGATTCCGATGGGTCTATTTAGAGCAAAGCTCTTCCTGTACCATCGGTAAACAGAACCTCCTATCGCACTTGCATAAGTATCCAATACTTAAATATATGAGAATTATATCGTTAAGCTTTCATAACGCGCACAAGTGCAATACTAGTCTATTCTGCATTATCGATGTCCAGTCTCGATAATACTATGACTAGGGATATTTAATGATTAAACCGTTCATGGATTAATATTGTCTCATATCTTATTAATCCAGAACTAATCATAAGGACTTTTATCATTTATATATCCGAGTAATCCAATTACAACTGATAAAAGAGCAATTTCATTTGTCACATAGTTAATTTTGTTCAAGAACACCACATCCTTTACAAAATAGTGATGCTATGGGTCATAGTTGTCCAACAATCTCCCACTTGGCCTATTGTCAATCACTCAAGTGTCTAACACCTTAACTATGTACGGGTCGTTCATGCTTATATTGAGATATCGCTTTCATCAGCGGGTTTACAAGGTTATCATCTGATGCGATTTATTCGATCATCACATTGCCACGATGTATGATCTCACGAATCAGATAAAACCGTCGAAGTACATATTTGGATCATTGATGAGACCGTAATTCTTTAGCCTGTGTTGTAGCCTAGCTCAGCTGCTAACAGAACTACTCATAATCCAATTAGGAATTTTGTAGACCCAAAATACTTCTTTGTTGCCTCAGCTGCAGCAATATAATCCGCTTTTTGTTGAATCGACAACAGTATCTTGCTTGGAAGATTTCCAGCTCACTGTTCCGTTCTTCAAACAAAATTACGTACCCTGATTGCGACTCAAAGTCGTCTTTATCGGTTTGGAAACTTACAATGGTGAACCTATTCACTTCAAGTTCTTCTTCTCTATGGATTAAGAATGCATCCTTAGTTCGTCTAAGATACTCAAGGATGTTCTTAACATCAATCCAGTGACCATCACCTGGATCGTCCTGATTGTTACTACATATGCTCAAAGCATATGAGACACCAAGTCGCTTACATATCTTTCAATTTAGGGTTCTCGGAGAGTGCCAACAGTTTTAGATCTATCCCAGTAGATCCTTATTCCTAGAATACATGTTGCTTCTCCCAAGTATTCCATGGAGAATTTTAATGAAATCCAAGCTTTCACCGATTTTAATATGGGAATTTCATTTCCAAGAAATAATATATCATCAATGTATAGGACATCCAATGTCAGTGCGCTCCCACTAACCTTCTTATCTACAAAAGAATCATCTTCGTTTTGAATGAAACCATTTTGTAATATGATCTCATCAAAACATTGGTTCTAAGAACACAATGCTTGCTTCAATCCATAAATGGATCGATTTAACTTGCAAAATTTGTTTGCATGTTTTGGAATGACAAACCCGTCAGGATGTTAGAAACAACCTCCAAAAGGTTTCCGTTAAGGAAAGCGGTTTTGACATCCATTTGCCATATTTCGTAAACAAAATATGCAGCAATAGCAAGCATTATCCGAATGGATTTAAACATGGCAATAGGTAAAAGGTTTCGTCGTAATCGACACTATGTTGATGGCGATACCCTTTCGCTACAAGCCTAGCTTTGTACGTTGGTATGTTGTCATCCATGTTTGTCTTCAACATGAAGACTCATTTGTTACCAATAGGCACAATGCCTTCTGGTATATCAACCAATGTCCAAACTTGGTTGGTATACATGGAATCCATTTCGGACTTCATGGCACTTTGCCATACACCGCAGTCGATACCTTGTATCATTTTCTCATACGTAGTCCGTTCATCTTCCTCAATAAGATTGACATCTACGTGAGGTGAGATCAGAAACTTATACCTCTTAGGTTGTTTCCTGACTCTCTCCGACCTACGCGGTTCTTGTGTATTAGAAGATTGTGGTACAGATTCATCCCTGATGAACTGTTTCTGTTCCATTAAGGAATCGGTGCCAGGACCATTATCACTTCGATTTTCATCGAGTTCTACTTTCTTCCCACTTACCACTACATTTAGGTATTCCTCTTAGGAAAACCGCATGGAGAGTAACAAATATCTTTGTTCTCTTGTGAGTTGTAGAATTAGTTTCCTTAGGATAACCAATTACAAATGAACACTTATCCAATTTGGGTTGTAGTTTGGTATCATCCAAACATATGCCCAGCATTCCCAAATCTTCAGGAATGAGAAACTCAGTTTCTTTCCTGTCCTTTTTTCATATGGAGTCTGTCCAAAAAACTTTTGCGAAATCTTATTCAAAATAAGTATTGCACTGTTCAATGCGTATCCCGTGAAGGAAATTGGTAGCTCAAAGCGACTCATCCTTGACCTTACCATGTCCAACAAAGTTCAGTTTCTTCGTTCGGACACACCACTTAATTGAGGTGTTCCGGGAGCAGTTCACTGTGAAATAATACCATACTCTTTCAAGTAATCGAGAAACTTATTGCTCAAGTATTTTTCCACTACGGTCCAACCGTAATATCTTAATATTTTTGCCCGTCTATTTTCTACTTCGTGTCAAAACTCTTTGAATTTTTCAAAAGTTTCCGATTTGTGTTTCATAAGATACACATAACCATAACGCGATGCAACATTCGTAAAGGTTACGAAGTACTCATAACCACATGTAGCCTAGCTAGACATGGGCCCATATACGTCACCATGAATGAGGGTTAACAGCTCGGTGGCACGTACTGTTGGTTTCTATCAAGGTCCCAAGGATGAAATCAAGCATAAAACACATGTGAATACACAACAAAGTATGGCGGAATCATACTCACATCGAACGGATTGGATGCTACGAAGAACAAAAAAATTATGCTCCTAACTTGTTGGTGAAGCTCTCAGCCATGGTGGGGTTTCTTTGTGCTCCATTTTCGGCTTTGTCCTCCAAGAAATCTTCAAGCTCCAAGCTTCCAAAATGGATTCCAAGCTCACGAAATCACTACCCTATCACCTTGGTATGTCTCCTAGAGTGTGCTAGCACTTTGATTTTGCAACAAAATCACTCATTTGCCTCTCTTAGCTCACGGTTTGAGCTGAAATCAGAGAAGAGAAAACAATGGCAGTGGGCGAGAGAGAGAAGAAATGGTGAAGAGAGAATGAAGTGTATTTGGCTCCCAAAAAACGTAAATTGGAGAGAGAATGAAAAAGTGTATATATATTTTAATTTCCAAAATTAATTAAGCATATACCAAATTTTCAATTCTCTAAAAGTCAAAGGTACAAGCCTTTTAACTTTCCAACCACCTACATCACTCACATCACTCAATCAAGTGACAACTTGTCACATCACTCAAAGTGACATTTGATTTGACGTTTGATGTGACTAATGATTTGACGCTTGATGTGACTTGTGTGCCGCACTCGAATTCGAAATGCGAATGCGCTTGCAAACAATCTCGGGCTCGGGTTCGCTAATTCCAAATTAATGAATTTTCCGTTGCGACACAATTAAATGATTACGCCTAGTGAAATCACTATTCACGTCGCTAACGAATTAGTTCTAAATTAACTCGTTCGCCCGAATTAAAATCCAATTTTAATTCCGCGTCGAAATCCAATTTCGTTTAATATATCGAATATATTAATTTGTCGATTAATTCCAAATTAATCGTTATCTCTCTTTAAATGATATTTTATCCCAGATAAAATATCTCCGCAATTAATCCCAGATTAATTTTCTCTCTCATCTAATTAATCCCAGATTAATTAAAAGTGCGAGTCATACGTCATCGGTGAATCTTCGGGAAGCGACCCATGAGATCCCCGGATATGTTGGCAGTAAATACGGTAGTCGACTATCCGCACCGTAAGTACCTAGTACTACGTTTTACCGATTTACAAGACAAGGTTGGCTTCTAGCAAAGCGCCATGCCTACCCAATTCTCCAGAAACATGCTTACAGGAATAAACGATCTATATCAGACGTAGTATACATAGTATTGTGTATGTCGATCCAGTATCGGATGATCACGTGCTAGGCCTGGGGCTGGAATTGTGTCTGCCCCGTACGAAGCACATGTCGGATGTCTGGTGACTAGTGTCTATAATCGGATATACATGACCTTGTCATAATATCCCGATTGCTACAGCATTTAAGAGCACCAGTCCCGTATCCTACGTGACATCATCTCCACTATGACTGGAGTGATACTTCCGTCTTGACATCACACCCAACATACTATGATTCCCAATATACCCAGCATTGGCGTACACAGAACCTGTTAAAGTCCTGGACGACCGCAACCAAAGTATATTAATTGTCGCAAGTATTAGCGGTGCATGTCTCAGGTTAAGACCAAATACACCTACCCTGATTTCGGACTTCCATAGACAATAGTCATACTACCAATGGAATTCCGAGGGAGTCTATCCAGAGCAAAGCTGTTTCCCGTACCATCGGTAAAACACAACCTCCTATTACACTTGCATGAGTATCCTATACCCAAATATATGAGAACTATGTCGTTGTGCCCTCACAACGCGCATAAGTGTAATACTAGTCTTTTACGCATTTATCGATGTCCAATCTCGACAATGCTCTGACTAGGGATATTTAATGATTTATCCTTCATGGACTGATACTGTGTCATATCATTCTCAATCCAGGAACAAATCACAGGGACCTCCTATCATTTATATATCTAGGTGATCTAATCACAAATGACAAGAGTGCAATCTCCTTTGTCATATAGTTAATTTGTACAACAACACCATGATCTGTACAAATAGTGACGCTATGGGTCATAATTGTCCAACAATCTCCCACTTGGCCTATAGCCAGTCACTCGAGTATCTGACACCCGAACTATGTACGGTTGGCTCAAATTACTGAGGAAAGCTTTCGTCAGTGGATTTTCATGATTATCATCTGATGTGATTTATTCGATCATCACATCGCCACGATGTATGATCCGAACGAATCAGATGAATAGTCGAAGTATTTATCTGGATCGTTGATGAGACCATTAATTCTTTAGCCTGTGCTAACGCCTAGCTCAGCTGCTACATAATTACATCTAATCTAATTAGATTTGTTATCGACCCAGAACGCTTCTATTGCTGCCTCAGCTGCAGCAATGACCCGTATTTATTGTTTATTCGGTAACGGTATCTTGCTTGGAAGATTTCCAGCTCAATGTTCCGTTATTCAAACTTTGTAGTACCGTTTGCGACTTATAGTCATTTTATCGGTTTAGGAAACTTGCAGTAGTGATCCCAGTCACTTCAAGTTCTCCTTCTCCACAGATTAAGATATCATCCGTAGTTCTCTAAGATACTAACAGATGTTCTTAATATCAATCCAGTGACTATCACTTGGATTGGCCTGTTTGTGAATCCATATGCTCAAAGCGTATGAGACACCAGATCGCGTACATTTTTCAAGGTACGATTTCTCGGAGAGTATCAACAACTTTAAATCTTCCCCAGAAGATCTTTATTCCTAGAATAAAGGTTGTTTGTCCTAAGAATTTCACGGAGAATTTTCTCGAAAGCCAAGCTTTCACCGATAGTTTTATGGGAATATCATTTCCAAGAAATGACATATTATCATTATTTATAGGACAGTCACTGTCAGTTCGCTCCCACTAACCATCTTATATACACAAGAATCATTTCGTTTTGAATTAAATCATAAACCATTATGATTACATCAAAACGGTAATTCCAAGAACTTGATGCTTGCATCAATCCAAACATGGATCGAATAACCCGCAAACCTTGTTTGCTAGTTTTGGTACGATAAAACCGACAGGATATTGTAAACATCCTCCAAACGGTTTCCTTTTCAGGAAAGCGATTTTCCCGTAAAGCTGTCATATTTCATAAATGAAACACGCAACTTTAGCAAGCATTATCCAAATGGATTTACCATGGCAACAATTAAAAGGTTGAATCGAAATCAACATAATGTTGATAACGATACCTTTCCGCTAAAAGCCTAGCTTTATACGTTGGTTTGTTGCCATCCATGTATGTCTTCCTTGAAGACTTATAAAGTACTAGTAGGCACAATGCCTTGCGGTACATCAACTAGTATCCAAACTTGTTGATATGCATGGAATCCATTTCGGATTCATGGCACTTTGCCTTGATAGGGAGTCGATACCTTGTATCACTTCCTCATATCTAGTCAGTTGGTATTCCTCAATAAGATAGACATCTTTATGAGGTGAGATCAGAAACCAATACCCCAGGTTGTTTTCTGACTCTCTCCGACTTACGCGGTTCTTGTGTATTCGAAGATTATTGGTAATAGTTTCATGATTGATGAACTATTTGCGTTCCATTAAAATTCGGTGCCTTGGACAGTATTACTACGATTTTCATCGAGTCTTACTATCCTCCTACTTACCACTACATATAGGTATTCCTCTTAGGAAAACCGAATGGTGAGCAACAATTACATTGTTCTCTAGTGAGATGTATAAGTACAATACTTATGGTATTGACCGGCGTAAACACACGCGTATAACGCAAGCGCACGTATCGTTCAAGTAGTATAAAAATATCGATCCCACGAGGACTTAATTCCTACTGTTGTTTTAATTATTGAATCTATTTATTACAGATATCTAATTGAGGGATAAGAGAATGATTGCTTGGTTGATTTGGTTGATTGTAGTTTTGCAAAATAAATAAATAAATAAAAAGACAAAAGAAAATACTAAGGAAAATAACAAAAGACACAAAGATCTAGGGTTGTGAATCATTCTAATATCATTTAAAAGATGAAGTGGTTATTTTATGTTTGTGTAATAAATCAGTTTACTAACCTGGAACACTAAATTATGCAAAAGCCTATGTCGATGGTCAGACGCAAATACTCAGTTTAACCCAATTGAACCATATGTCTATGTCAACCAAATTATCTGGATTCATTAAGTTTAAGTTCCAATTATGGCTACCCCCGCCCGACAGGTATATTCCTATCCTGTAAGGAAATCTATTAAAGGGTTATCTATCCTCAAAGAAGATCGTGAGCTATTAAGTCTAAGGCTGAAACCTAAAATCCCTATGTCTAGTTCATTTTAGATTTACCACATCAATCTTATTGGTGATCAAACAACAAGAAGCATTAAGCTTAAGACTTAATAAGTAAACCTTTAAATTACCCAAACTATAAAATAACCCCTTATAAACCGGTGATATTAGAATTCATCACAACCCTAGATAACTAACACATAACTAGGGCTAGTAAAAACATAAAAGTAAAAGACATAAAGTAAAAATGCTGAAAATTAAAAGACATAAAATAAAAGCTGAAAAGTAAATTACAATAAAATGCTAAGGTAAAAGGAATTACTTTTACTACTACTAATTTAGATATCTCCCATAAAATAATATATAAACTTGTGATAATATTACCAACCGACCAATCTGGCGGTATCCTGATTAAGTCAAATTAAGTCCAACCAGCCATAAAGGCGGAACCAAAATTAAATTACCAACCGACCAATCTGGCGGTATCCTTGATTAGTCAGGTTTAAAACCAGATTAAAATTAAATTACCAACCGACCAATATAGCGTATCCTTTTTAAGTCAGTATTTTAAATAGTAAATATATTATTTTTTTAGGGAGATTAACTCTAAATAGTAACAGTAAAAGAATTACCTTTCACCATAGGTGAGGAAGTTACCTTAT
The DNA here is from genome assembly GCA_019454045.1 of Zanthoxylum bungeanum. Classification (NCBI taxonomy): domain Eukaryota; kingdom Viridiplantae; phylum Streptophyta; class Magnoliopsida; order Sapindales; family Rutaceae; genus Zanthoxylum; species Zanthoxylum bungeanum. Next base: position 155,412 of record SKCR01033662.1, on the reverse strand, counting down.
CATGGTGAATAGTAAAAACTGTAAAAAGTAAAAATTAAAAATTAAATTACTATTATTACAAAACGTAATTAAAATTATTTACAAAAATAAAAACTAAAAATAAAAACTAAAAAAAACTAAAGACTCTAGAGAGAGAAACTCTCTCTTTAGAAAGAATTTAAGAGAGATGAAGGTGTACTGAATTCTGAAATCTCGAGCTCAATTTATAGGCGCGGGTAGGCTTCGGCGTCGCGACGCCAAGGGCTTCAGCGTCGCGACGCTGGAACAGTGAGGCGTGGCACAATGACAGCTTGACACGTGGCGATTCGGATAAGAAGATAAGGCGACACGTGGCGAGGCGCGGCTAGAGCTCAATTATTATGCTGACGTGGCGATGACGTGGCAAAGCGTCTGAGATTAATTGTCGGCACCATATGATTGTGACACGTGTCACGCTGTGATTGGCTGATGATGACGTGGCATGTTGACTCGGTTGACCTGATGACGTGGATGATGACGTGGCAAGCCGCGTGGAAGAGTTGACTCGTTGACCGGAAGACGTGGCGACACGTAGGATGACACGTGGCACACGTGTAAATAGTATTTGTCGGCACCGTAGGATGATGACACGTGTCACGGTGCACGTTAGCAGATCGGCTGTGATGGTGACACGTGGCACGGCGCACGTTAGCAAAGTCAAACTTCTCAAATTCTGACACGTTGACCCGGCGCATGTTAGCAGATTCAGCGCATGCGGGGCGTCGCGACGTGGGAAATTACCACAAATGCCCTTTTCGTCCATTTTCACTGTTTTGGCCCCAAATCACCTCCAGAATGTCCTGAACTTTATTTATCTACAAAATAACACAAAACACATCAAAATATTCACAAGACTCAAGAACTATACAAAATATTAGGTTAAATGAGTGGGAAATAGTGATAGAAATACCACTCATCAGGTATCCCTAGGATAACCTACAATTGGCACTTATCCAATTTGGGTTTTAGTTTGGTATCATCCAAACATATGCCTAGCATTCCCAAATTTACAGGAATAAGAAACCCAATTTCTTTCCCGTTCATATCTAATATGAAATCTGTCCAACAGATTTTAATGGAACCTTATTCAAAATAAGTTCTGCACTATTTATGCTTATCCGTTGAAGGAAATGGTAGCTCAGAGCGACTCATGATTAACTTTATCATGTCCAACAAAATTCGGTTACTCAGTTCGGATGCACCGTCAAACTGACGTGTTCCGGGAGGAGTCCTCTTTTGAAAGAATACCTTACTCTTTCAAGTATATTAGAAACTTATTGCTTAAGTATTTTCCATTACGGTCTAACTGTGACAGTTTAATACTTTAGCCGATCTGTTTGTCTATTACGTGTCGAAACTTTAAAAGTTTCCGATTTGTGTTCTTCAAAAGAAACACATAACCATAACGCGATGCCACATCCGTAAAGGTCACGAAATATTCATATCCACCTCTAGCCTAGCTAGACATGGGCCCACTTGCTTCACTATGAACTAGGGCTAACAGATCGGTGGCATTTACACTTTTACCAAGTAAATAGTGTTTTAGGGCACTTTGCCCAATAAACTAGATTCGTAGACTTATTTGAATGGAATCAAATTAGTCCGAGTACCCACTCTTCAAAAGTGTGGATATACGATTCTTGTTTAATTGTGTCCCAGACAACAAACGCCACAATTAGTTTCTTCTGATCAAATTAGTATGAGCTATTTGTTTGTTATGTTATATGTTTGAGATTCATTTATATTCAAAATATAAATTCTGTTATTCACATCTAATGTGTTTATCTCATATTATCTTTATAAAATAAAACACTTTAGTGTTTTAGAATATAAAGGTTCACCCGCAGCGGGTTAAACACTGATATAAAGATAATGTATCTAGTCAACTAGTTACATTATAACAGTTTCCTAATTTAAGTACACACCCCCGAAGTAGTTCCTAAACTTAGGTATCTACGGTTGAATTAGTGACTTTCGTCCCGTTTCCAATTCGCAGATTAATCTCAATCTGAAGTCAGTATCCTGCTCATAGCGGATTCTGAACATCAGTTTATATATTTTATGTTCCACACTTAGTATTTAAAATCTGATTTTAATACTAGTAGTGAACATAATGTTGACAAACATATTTAAAGTCGGAGCCTTGTCCAGTCTTCAATTCCTTCATGTCTGCTTTGTCCAAACGGTAGTCACGCTTCCGCGATCCCATTTGCCACATTTTAGGCAGACATTTTGGGATATGTCATTTATCTTCCTAGAAGATTATAATGATATTGCCTTTGCCATTTTCATATTCCAAAAGCCTTTGGCCAAGCTTCGGGTTTCTAGAATATCGAAGTAATGTGCACCTTGCGCTACTTGCCTAATTGCAAACTTTGACTTTGTCTCCTTGAGAATAGTCATTAACTCTCCAAGAGTTATTTATTGCAATTTAGTACTTCTAAAATCTAAGTATAGATTCATGAAGATCATTCAATTTCAGTATCATACTTTAAGGATCTAATCCTTAGTTCTGATTCGGTAGGGGGACATCCAAGTCCGAAACATATATCTTATATATGCCAATACATCCAATGTATTACCTAACCTTTTTTCTATGAATCAACTAAGCCTTGGCTTTGGCACAACAAACTTAGTGATCCCAGTTAAGCGCGACCCATTGACCATGGAAAGCTTCGTAATCAATGTCGATGGACAAGAAGTGGTCTTGAATTTGGCCAACAAACCACAACTTGGACAAGACACCAATATGTAACAAAGCCTTCGTGATTAAAACACATCCTCGACGGACAAAGGCCTTGACTTTGGCCAACAAGCCAATGCCAGTCTCGGATCTTGAGTGGGAATCACTCAATGGAAGGAAAAACGCTTAATATTGTTTGAGGGTTTTTCGAGTGCAAATTGGCAACCAATTTATTATCTTTGTTAAGGTCTCATCATCATACACCCTTAAACATGCATTCTAAATACATAATAAAGCGCGTATAAATAAATAATAATGATATGTGGATGGATATTTTACACATTGATCCTAGATCAAATCTCTCCCTTTCTCTCTCCCGCTAGCACAAGTATCACTTCTACCCGTTACACTACACTTCTAAAGAAACCTCATTTACATTGAGGGGAATAGGTGAGAAGAGAATACAAAGAGTATGGAGGTGATAAGGCTGGACACCACAAGTCCAATTAATAAATCAAATTTATTACAACAATTTCTAAAATTGCCCCACCTTTCTAATATCCATCCGATATACATTATTCATGCATCAAAATCATGTATTCACACAAGCATGTTATCAATCAATCTAATCCAATTAATTAATCTGATAATTAGTGACATCCAATGTTCAAACAATGATTTGATTTTGCTCGAGTCAAACTCGTTTTGCGAATAAGTACTCAAAGTACGAATTCTCAAATTAAATTAAACTACACAATTAAATCCAATTCAATTTGTATTTAATACTAATTCACCATTTAATTCCAAATTAAATAACACACTTTATTAATGAAATTTACGATTCAAATTCCAAATTAATCGTTACGGGTCTCAAAGCCCGATTAACGTCCAACGTCAATTTAATTAAAGTCCAATGGGCTTTTAATTAATTTCTTAAGGTGTGGACTTTTGGTCAACTCGGTTCAAACCGAATAACCAAAATCCAATCCGGGAATTACCCCATAAGCCCATAAATCAATTTTGGCCCATTAGGCCCAATTAAACTTTAAAGGTCCATTAGTCGCATTTAGGCTTTATGGATGCGGTTTTGGGCCCAATTGGATCCAATCCATTTGGCCTAAACCTAACTTGGTACAACCAAACCCAATAAACCCAAAAAACAACATAACAAGCCCAATTTCTAAAATTGCCCAAAATAATTAAATTACAAAATCCAATTTCACAATTCAATTATCCAAAAGTGTATTACATAATTAATTACCCAATTCAATATTTCCAAACACACCAATTAGCCCAATTAATCATGTTCATTTTCATCATCACATGTCCAACACATTTTGATTAAAATCAAACCCATATACCATGCTACATGTCTCGGCCAAGGGGAAATTTATGCCCAAATCAAATTCAATCCAATTAAATTCAATTCAACATTAAATCAATATCCCCAAATGATTTCCAACACATCCAATGATCAAAAATCAAAATCCAAGACAATTTAGAGCTTCTCTATTTTCGGCCAAGCCTCAAAAATTGGGGAAATTTGTTCCAACACAATTTCTTCTTCAAATTGATCTAATCAATCCTAATTAAACATCAATTAAGCATACTAATTCATCCAATTCATTATACATGCTCAAAATCAATTTTGCCCAATTTTAACCCTAAATCAATTTCATGCTCAATATTGGCTCTGATACCATTGTTGGTTTCTATTAAGGTCCCAATGATGAAATCAAGCATAAAACACATGTGAATACACAACAAAGTATGGAGGAATCATACTCACATCGAACGGATTGGATGCTACGAAGAACAAAAAAATTCTGGTCCTAACTTGTTGGTGAAGCTCTCGGCCATGGTGGGGTTTCTTTGTGCTCCATTTTTCGACTTTGTCATCCAAGAAATCTTCAAGCGCCAAGCTTCCAAATGGATTCCAAGCTCACGAAATCACTACCCTATCACCCTGGTATGTCTCATAGAGTGTGCTAACACTTTGATTTCTCAACAAAATCACTCATTTGCCTCTCCTAGCTCACGGTTTGAGTTGAAACCAGTGAAGAGAAAACAATGGCAGTGGGCGAGAGAGAGAAGAAATTGTGAAGAGAGAATGAAGTGTATTTGGCTCCCAAAAAACGTAAATTGGAGAGAGAATGAAAAAGTCTATATATATTTTAATTTCCAAAATTAATTAAGCATATACCAAATTTTCAATTATCTAAAAGTCAAAGGTACAAGCCTTTTAACTTTCCAACCACCTCCATCACTCACATCACTCAATCAAGTGACAACTTGTCACATCACTCAAAGTGACATTTGATTTGACGTTTGATGTGACTAATGATATGACGCTTGATGTGACTTGCGTGCCGCACTCGAATTCGAAATGCGAATGCGCTTGCAAAACATCTCCCGGGCTCGGGTTCACTAATTCCAAATTAATGAATTTTCCGTTGCGACACAATTAAATGATTACGCCTAGTGAAATCACTATTCACGTCGCTAACGAATTAATTCTAAATTAACTCGTTCGTCCGAATTAAAATCCATTTTTAATTCCGCGTCGAAATCCAATTTCGTTTAATATATCGAATATATTAATTTGTCGATTAATTCCAAATTAATCGTTATCTCTCTTTAAATGATATTTTATCCCAGATAAAATATCTCCGCAATTAATCCCAGAGTAATTTTCTCTCTCATCTAATTAATCCCAGATTAATTAAAAGTGCAAGTCATACGTCATCGGTGAATCTTCGGGAAGCGACCCATGAGATCCCCGGATATGTTGGCAGTAAATACGGTCGTCGGACTATCCGAACACGTAAGTACCTAGTACTACGTTTTACCGATTTACAAGACTAGCAAAGCGCCATGCCTACCAAATTCTCCAGAAACATGCTTACAGGAATAAGCGATCTATATCAGACGCGGTATACATAGAATTGTGTATGTCAATCCAGTATCGGATGATCACGTGCTAGGCCTAGGGCTGGAATTGTGTCTGCCCCCCGTACGAAGCACATGTCGGATGTCTTGTGACTAGTGTCTATAATCGGATATACATGACCTTGTCATAATATCCCGATAGCTATAGCATTTAAGAGCACCATCCCGTATCCTACGTGACATCATCTCCACTATGCCTGGAGTGATACTTTCGTCTTGACATCACACCCAACACACTACGATTCTCAATATACCCAGCATTGGCGTACACATAACCTGTTAAAGTCCTGGACGACCGCAACCAAAGTATATTGATTGTCGCAAGTATTAGCGGTGCAAGTCTCAGGTTAAGACCAAATACACCTACCCTGATTTCGGACTTCCATAGACACTAGTCATACTACCAATGGAATTCCGAGGGGGTCTATCCAGAGCGAAACTGTTTCCCGTACCATCGGTAAACACACACCTCCTATTACACTTGCATGAGTATCCTATACCCAAATATATGAGAACTATGCCGTTGTGCCCTCACAACGCGCACAAGTGTAATACTAGTCTTTTACGCATTTATCGATGTCCAATCTCGACAATGCTCTGACTATGGATATTTAATGATTTATCCTTCGTGGACTGATATTGTCTTATATCATTCTCAATCCAGGAACAAATCACAGGGACCTCCTATCATTTATATATCTAGGTGATCTAATCACAAATGATAAGAGTGCAATCTCCTTTGTCATATAGTTAATTTGTACAACAACACCATGATCTATACAAATAGAGACGCTATGGGTCATAATTGTCCAACAATCTCCCACTTGGCCTATAGCCAGTCACTCGAGTGTCTGACACCCGAACTATGTACGGTTGGCTCAAATTACAGAGAAATGCTTTCGTCAGCAAGATTTGCATGATTATCATCTGATGTGATTTATTCGATCATCACATCGCCACGATTTCAGATTTGTGTTTCATAAGATACACATAACCATAACGCGATGCAACAAAATCCGTAAAGGTTACGAAGTACCCATACCCACCCGTACCTAGCTAGACATGGCCCCTATACGTCACCATGAATGAGGGTTAACAGCTCGGTGGCACGTACTTGGTTCTATTAGGGTCCCAAGGATGAAATCAAGCATAAAACACATGTGAATACACAACAGTATGGAGGAATCATACTCACATCGAACGGATTGGATGCTACGAAGAACAAAAAAATATTATGCTCCTAACTTGTTGTGTGAAGCTCTCGGCCATGGTGGGGTTTTCTTTGTGCTCCATTTTCGGCTTTGTCCTCCAAGAAATCTTCAAGCTCCAAGCTTCCAAAATGGATTCCAAGCTCACGAAATCCTACCACCCTATCACCTTGGTATGTCTCCTAGAGTGTGCTAGCACTTTGATTTTGCAACAAAATCACTCATTTGCCTCTCCTAGCTCACGGTTTGAGTTGAAACCAGTGAAGAGAAAACAATGGCAGTGGGCGAGAGAGAGAAGAAATGGTGAAGAGAGAATGAAGTGTATTTGGCTCCCAAAAAACGTAAATTGGAGAGAGAATGAAAAAGTGTATATATATTTTAATTTCCAAAATTAATTAAGCATATACCAAATTTTCAATTCTCTAAAAGTCAAAGGTACAAGCCTTTTAACTTTCCAACCACCTCCATCACTCACATCACTCAATCAAGTGACAACTTGTCACATCACTCAAAGTGACATTTGATTTGACGCTTCATTTGACTAATGATTTGACGCTTGATTTGACTTGCGTGCCGCACTCGAATTCGAAATGCGAATGCGCTTGTAAACAATCCCGGGCTCGGAATCGCTAATTCCAAATTAACAAATTTTCCGTTGCGACGCAATTAAATGATTACGCCTAGCGAAATCACTATTCACGTCGCTAACGAATTAATTCTAAATTAACTCGTTCGCCCGAATTAAAATCCAATTTAAATTCCGCGTCGAAATCCAATTTCATTAATATATCGAATATATTAATTTATCGATTAATTCCAAATTAATTGTTATCTCTCTTTAAATGATATTTTATCCCAGATAAAATATCTCCGCAATTAATCCCAGATTAATTTTCTCTCTCATCTAATTAATCCCAGATTAATTAAAAGTGTGAGTCATACGTCATCGGTGAATCTTCGGGAAGCGACCCATGAGATCCCCGGATATGTTGACAGTTAATACAGTCGTCGGACTATCCGAACACGTAAGTACTTAGTACTACGTTTTACCGATTTACAAGACAATGTTGGCTTCTAGCAAAGCGCCATGCCTACCCAATTCTCCAGAAACATGCTTACATGAATAAACGATCTATATCAGGCGTAGTATACGTAGTATTATGTATGTCGATCCAGTATCTGATGATCACGTGCTAGGCCTGGGGCTGGAATTGTGTCTGCCCCGTACGAAGCACATATCAGATGTCTGGTGACTAGTCTCTATAATCGGATATACATGACCTTGTCATAATATCCCGATAGCTGCAGCATTTAAGAGCACCAGTCTCGTATCCTACGTGACATCATCTCCACTATGACTGGAGTGATACTTCCGTCTTGACATCACACCCAACACACTACGATTCTCAATATACCCAGCATTGGCGTACACAGAACCTGTTAAAGTCTTGGACGACCGCAACCAGAGCTTATTGATTGTCGCAAGTATTAAAGGTGCAAGTATCAGGTTAAGACCAAATACACATACCCTGATTTCGGACTTCCATAGACACATAGTCATACTACCAATGGAATTCCGAGGGGGTCTATCCAGAGCGAAGCTGTTTCTCGTACCATCGGTAAAACATAACCTCCTATTACACTTGCATGAGTATCCTATACCCAAATATATGAGAACTATGTCGTTGTGCCCTCACAACGCGCACAAGTGTAATACTAGTCTTTTACGCATTTATCGATGTCCAATCTCGACAATGCTCTGATTAGGGATATTTAATGATTTATCCTTCGTGGACTGATATTGTCTCATATCATTCTCAATCTAGGAACAAATCACAGAGACCTCCTATCTTTTATATATCTAGGTGATCTAATCACAAATGATAAGAGTGCAATCTCCTTCTCACATAGTTAATTTGTACAACAACACCATGATCTGTACAAATAGTGACGCTATGGGTCATAATTGTCCAACACATTCACCCTTTACCGCTGAAAGGCGTTTTAGGCTCTTTGCCTAATAAACAAGATTCGTAGACATCATTTGAATTAGGATCAAATCTGTCCAAGTATCCATTCTTCAAAAGAGTGGATATACGAGTCTTGTTAATGCGTCCCAGACGATAATGCCACAAATAAGTCTCATCTGATTTACTCAGTTTGAGTTTTTGTTTGTCATGTTATATGTTTGAGATTCATTTATATTCGAAATATAAATATTGTTATTTACATCTAATGTGTATATCTCAATATCATCTTTATAAACAAAACACCCAGTGTTCTGGAAGATAAAGGTATACCCGCAACGGTTTAACTAGATATAGAGATAATGTTTCTAGTCAAACTAGGTACATAATAACAGTTTCCTAATTTAAGTACATGCCCAAATGGCAGTTCCAAAACTTAGGTTCTCACAACTAAAATAGCGACTCTCGTCCCGTTTCCGACTCGCAGGTCAATCTCATCTGAAGCCAGTCTCCTGCTAATCAACAGATCATGCACATCAGTACATATGTATATACCACACCCAATATCAAAATCCAATTTTAAAACTAGCAGTGGATATGTTTATAACAAACATATCTTAAGTCAGAGCCTTGCCCGCCTTCACTTCCTTCATGTCTGCCTTGTCCATACGTCAGTCACGCTTCCAGTGACCCCGTTTGCCACAGTTTAGGCAGACGTGTTGGGATATGTCATTTGTCTTCCCAGAAGACTGTGATGATTTTGCCTTTGTCCTTTTTTCCACATCCCAAGAAGCCTTTGGCCAAGCCTTGGCCTTCTGGGATGTCGAAGTAAGATGCGCCTTGCGCTTCTTGCCTTTTAGAAGCTTTGGCTCTGCCTCCTTGAGCATAGCCATTAACTCTCCAAGAGTTTTCTCTTGGTTCAAGATGAACCCGCCCCAGCTTTCGGGCAGAGACTGTAAGATCAAATCTATGAAAGTCTCGGCCTCGTAGGTAATGCCCAGCTAACCTAACTGTTCGATGTCAGCAATCATCTGCAACACCTAGTGCTCGACAGATGTACCCTCTGACATACGCGATCGAAAGAGCTTTTTTGCAATTCGTACTTCTAAGATCTAAGGTTAGATCTATGAAGATCCTTTAATGTCAACATCATGGTATAAAGATCTAATCCTTAGTTTTGACAACGAAATTAATGAGTCATTACGGCAAGCATGACAGATTGAGCACTAAAATTATCATCACTATGAGTCTTCCAAAGCTCATGCTCTACTATTTGCTCAACTCCGCGCTCAGGCCCGAGAGGTTTCTCTATGACATAGAGTAACTTCTCGGCTTCCAGGACTATTATGAGATTTATCTCCCAATCTGGAAAATTGGAGCCGTTAAAGACATTGTCACTTAGGATTATGTCATTTTACGCTAATCTTTCCAGTTATATTGATTGCTAAATTCCAACTATCCAATCAATGATTTCAGGTACAATTAAATGTAATGATTACTATAGTCCAACTATATAATCAACTACAAATTAAATGATCAGTTACATTCAAATGTAATGATTACTATAGTCCAACTATATAACCAACTACAAATGAAGTTGTTTGAATACAGTCCAACTGTTTAAAGAAAGCAATATTAAATATTAGTCCAACTAATATATTTATAACAACGATAAATAAAATAAAAGAGCACGTGTTGGCAAGTATCTAAACGAAATTGCAAATTTAATACTCTTCTCCCACTATTTTTTGGCGAGCCTCTAACCCTCTGTGGAGTACTCGGGAAACCTAGTTTCCTAGTGGGCTAGGATCCCGTTAAATAACACACAACCTTGACTTTGGCCAACAAGTTATATGAAACTTAACTAGGTAGATCTCTAAGATCAATTGGATCCCATCCAATTCCTAGATCCAGTAGGTGGACCTCCAAGTCCGAAACATATATCCAATATATGTAAATATATCTAATATATTTCCTAACCTTTTTTCCTCTGAATCAACTAAACCTTGGTTTTGGCTCAACAAACTTAATGATTCCAGTTAAGCGGGACCCATTGACAGTGGGAAAGCTTCGTAATCCACGTTGATGAACTAGAGGTGACCTTGACTTTGGCCAACAAGTCACAACCGCCCAAGACATGCGATATAGAACAAAGCTTTCGTGGTTCAAACACATCCGCGATGGACATTGATCTTGACTTTGGCCAACAAACCAATGCCAATCTTGGATCTTGAGAGAGAACCACTCAATGGAAGGAAAAACGCTTAATATTTGATTGAGGGTTTTTCGCGTAAATTGGCAACCAATTTATTATATTTGATTAGGTCTCATCATACACCCTTAAGCATGCATTCTAAAAGTATAATAAAGCGCGAAATAAAATTAATAATGATATGCGGATAGATATATAACAAATTTGTTCCTAGAATAAATCTCTCTCTTTCCTCTCTCCCGCTAGCACTATTCATACTTCTACCCAATTACATAATACTTCTAAAGAAACCTCATTTACATTGAGGGGAATTAGTGAGAAGAGAAATAAAAAAAGAATAGAGATAATAGGCTGGACACACATGTCCAATTTAATAAATTCTAAATTTATTACAACAATTTCCAAAATTGCCATCACCCTTCAAATATCCATCTTATATACATTATTCATACAATACATCAATGTATTCACACAAATCATGTTATTCAATCAATCTAATCCAATTAATTAATCTTTGAATTAATGACCATCCAATGTTCAAACAACGATTTGATTTGCGCGAGTCCAACTCGTTTAAGAATAAATACTCAAAGTACGTATTCTTGAATTATATCGAACTACAACTTTAAATCCAATTTAATTTGTATTCAATACTAATTCTAATTTAATTCCAAATTAAGTAATTACACTAATTTATGTGCCTTTTAGACTTAGATTCTAAATCCAATCTTAATGGGTCTCAAAGGCCCAATTAAATTATTTAAAGGCCCAATTGTCATATTTGGACTTTATGGAAATGGTTTTAGGCCCAATTGGATCCAACTCAATTGTCCAAAACCAAACTTGGCACAACCAAACCCATTTAGCCCAATTACAATAAATTAAATTAACACATTATTCCAAATTACATATTAATTTAATTAAAGTGCAATTAACATAATTAATCAACTAATCTAATGTTTCTAAAATATTAATTAAATCAATTAATCATGCTCATTATTTCCAATTCATGTCCAACATAAATTGAAGCAAAATCAATCTATACATGCTTCAATTGTTCACGGCAATATGGCACAAAATAGCAATCAATTTGATTTCAATCTAATTAAATCAATATCTAATATTTATTTCATGCTTTAAACACGTCAAATGGTCTAATTAACAAATAATCACCATGAACACACACCAAGATAAATTCGGCCAAGGGGATGGATTTGGGGATTTTTTATCCAATCAATTTTTCTCAAATCCATTGATTCACAAATCCAATTTATCATCTTCCAAACTCAACCAAACAATCAATTTAGGCAAATCATGCTCCAAACACAAAAAACCCAAATTAAAGTCCATAAACCCTAGATTTTCAAATCAAACTTATGATGGCTCTGATACCATTGTTAATGTTCGTAGAACATGCCAAGGATCTCTAAGAGTGATTTGTGTGTGAATAAATCAAAGGGAGTTGCAGAATACTCACACTGATCGGCTTTGAATTTTGAAAATTTCCATGGATGTAGATGGAAGCTTCAAGCTTTCTTGAGTGTTTCCAACACTTGCGTGAGTTTCCATATCACCTTATTCAACTCCTTATGTGCTAGCAAGAACAAGAAAATGAAAGAAAATTTTCTCCTCCAAGGAGCTTCATGTTCGGCAATGGAGGTAAGGAGAGAGAAAGAGTTGTTTTTGTTTTCCTTTTTGATTTCTAAAATCAATTACCAATTCCAAAAAATCAAAGTTGGTATAAGTCATTCAAAATAAAATACAAAGTGTGTTGGTTTTGGTTAGTGTACAAAACAAGCAATCCAAGCTTTTCACTCAACCTTTAACAACTTCTATCACTAGTCAAACTTATTGATGTAAGTGAAGTGGGTCCCACCACTTTTAAATTCTAAATTTAAGTCGAACAACCAACACGCAACTTCGATCGGGCTCGGGTTCGTTTAATTACGAATTAAATGAATTTGCCGTTGCGACCTAATTAAATATAATTTAATTAAATAATAATGCCTAGCATAATTATTACGAAAGTCGCTTGCGAATTAATTCTAAATTAATTCGTTCGCCCGAATTAAAATCCAATTTTAATTACGCATAAAAATCTAATTTCAATTAATATATCCAATATATATTATTTAATCGATTAATTCCAAATTTATCGTTCTCTCTTTTAATCGAATTTTATCCCAGATAAATTCTTGTCGTAATTAATCCCAGATTAATTTTCTCTCTCTCATAATTAATCCCAGATTAATTCTGTTCGAGTCAAATGTTATCGGTGAATCTTTGGGAAGCGACCCAAGAGATCCCTGGATATGTTAGCAGTAAATACGGTCATCGAACTATCCAATACGTGCGTACCCTGTACCACATTCTTACCGATTTACAAGACATGGTTGGCTTCTAGCAAAGCACCGTGCCTACCCAATTCTCCTGAAATATTCAACGAAGAATATGTAATCTTTATCAGGCGTAGTATACAGTGTATTACGCATTACGATCCAGTACCTGATGTCACATGCTAGGCCTGGGGCAAGAATTATGTCTGCCCCGTACGAAGTATATATCAGATCACTGGTAACTAGTCTCTATAATAGGATAATCATGACCTAGTCATATTATCCCGATGACTGCAGTACTTAAGAGTATCAGTTCCATATCCTACGTGATCACCATCTCCATATGACTGAAGTGATACTTCCATCTTGACATCACACCCAATACACTACGATTCTCAGTATACCTAGAAGAGGCGTACACAGAACCTGTTAAAGCTCCGGACGACCAAAACCAAAGTGTATTGATTGTCGCAAGTATTAGTGATGCAAGTCTCAGGTTAAGACCAAATACACCTACCCTGATTCGGATTTCCATAGACACATACTCATAATACCAATGGGATTCCGAGGGGTCTATCCAGAGCGAAGCTGTTCCTGTACCATCGGTAAACAGAACCTCCTATCGCACTTGCATAAGTATCCAATACTTAAATATATGAGAACTATGCCGTTAAGCTTCCATAACTCGCACAAGTGCAATACTAGTCTATTCTGCATTATCGATGTCCAGTATCGATAATACTATGATTAGGGATATTTAATGATTAAACCGTTCGTGGATTAATATTGTCTCATATCTTATTAATCCAGAACTAATCATAAGGACTTTTATCATTTATATATCCGAGCAATCCAATTACAACTGATAAAAGAGCAATTTCATTTGTCACATAGTTAATTTTGTACAAGAACACCATGTCCTTTACAAAATAGTGATGTTATGGGTCATAATTGTCCAACAGTCTGATCATGACTAGATCGTTGACGTGACTGCCATCAAAGTGTGGAGGATAGCTCATATATTCACATTGGTATCTCAAGTCGAAGGACCACTATGCTCGCTCAACTCGAGAAGGTTCATATTGATGTTACTGTACCATCTATTAGGAAACCTTCAGTGAGTCGTTCAGTGTCTTATCAAATAAACACCTACATGTCTATACGATTCGCCCGAGACTCATGGCTCACTGGGATAAACCATCGGACCAAGTCACGATATACGATATTGATAAGTGCGGTTTATACCCACTTATTATGGCATTCTTAGCTTATTATTTTGTTATGTTTCGAGTCATTTAATGTCATTTATAGTTTATTTTATGTCTTATTTGTATGAAGAATTAATAGATGAATCTTGGGACATTTGCACGTGTTTTGGGACCATACAGATGCATCGGACATGCACGAGAGCATCGGAAGCAAAATGCAGCACTAGTGAAGGAAAACATTCACTGGCGCCGCAGCGCCAAATACTAGCGCCGCGGAGCCTGCAAGATTAATTCTCCCAGCCAAAAAACCGAGAATAGGGCGCCACAGCGCCATGACCAGGCACCGCAGCGCCCTCGGAAGATACGCACCACATACAAAAGGTAAAGGCTTTGGCGCCGCGGTGCCCAAACCCAGGCACCGCGGCGCTGCGGGACATACGTATCAGGCGCGTTCCATAATATTAATTTTTAGGGTTTTTTACATGTCCAATGGCCACTAGACTCTATTATAAATACATTAGTTCGCCCACAACTCAAGGGGAGGCTAATACACAACACAAAACACTAAAATACATTTTTTTAGAGAGATCCAAGGAGGAGGATTGAAGAGAAACCATAGGAGATAAAGGCGGTGACGTCCGAAGATGGAGAGATTCAATTCGGGTTTTATCTTATTGTTTCTTTCTTAGAACTCTAATGATTTCCATTAGATTCATGATTTGTTTATCATTGTTTTTATCTTTAGTCATGAACTAACTCCTTAATTCTGGAGAATGATGTAACTGATGCTTGAACCTTTATTTTAATTGTCGCGTTTGTTATGAAATTTTATTGAGTTATTTATATTCTTTCGAGTTTAATGCTTTGTGTTTGCTGGCCACAAATATGATGCTATATGTTTGAAATCTATCACTCGAGAGGGGGTTTTGAATGGATCTAGAGAATATGACCTAGGATTTTATAGAGTTCGAGAGAATCTGTAGTTCCTTTGAAGTCGTTAACATAGAATCACAAAGCGTAATGAGTTGTTAACTATTAGATTTTTATAGAGATGTTGAAGTCTATAGTTGATGATATTTTCACTCGGCACTCAAGAGAGGGAGTAAATATTTTCGGAATCTTGACTTATAAACAATATAACTGAACAATGATTAATTGGCATGACAAATACATAGGCGACGGCTAGGTGAAATCAGGATTTGGAATCTCTATCGTATTAGTTCCTCATATCTAAGTATTTTTATATTTTTTTATTTATTAAAATCTTTATTATTTGTTTTATAAATAAAGTTGGGATTATCAATTATAGTATTTAGTGTGAGTTAACGCAATCCCTGTGGGTTCGACACTCTAAACTCATTTATACTAAAACTTGACACCGTACAGACATAACTGGTCTCAGCGGATTTTACTAACCGACCCGTGTTAGTAAATTTTGACCATGAACTTTATTTAAGGATATACAACTAATAGTGCGCTTCCCAATATCAATTACAAACTACATTGTAACTGCGCACTATACTATAAATTCTAGGGTCTTTGTCTAATATACACGTATCACTGAACCAGATTCAGTTTCGATCTAATCGTAATCAGATATCCAATCGCAATTAGATCGAATAAGCGTATAAAAGACAAGGGTGCTACCGTTTAATTAGTAATATTATGAAAAATTGAATCGCTCATATTTATGAATCAGACATAAATACGATCTGAATTGGTACTCCGAGCACCAACCCTAACAGTAGCCACCACCCGTTCCAATTCATCCTTGTTTCCCTCTCCTACCTCAAGCATTAACCCCACATCCCATAATTTGCCCTCCCAGCAGTTCCTAACAAGACCAGAAAGCTTCCAAATGGATTATCTGAGAGAACATTGAGGTAAGAGTAAATATGAGAAATATAAAGGAAGATGTAAATGACATGACAATAATATAATAAACTATAAAACCAACATCAATTTGTGTAATTAAGGCTTGTAAATTGTAACACAAGTGATAGTAAATTTGCAAACCCATAATCAACAAAATTCATTAAAAAAAAATAGTTTCATAGTTTTCATGCAAAGGCTAATAGCACTTGTAAATACATCCCACTTTTGGATCAAAACCAGATGGTAAATTCCAAATGCAAGGCAAAAATCAAGTTAGAATTAGGGTCAATTCGAATTCGCCGATAGAATTGGAATCAAATCCTAAATGAATCAGACCAAATTTATATGGATTTGAATTCAATTCGTTTATTATTCGAATCATAATATCAGAATTGGAATTCGCTTCGTTAACCAAATATTCGATTCGCTTCATTTCATTTCATCCATATAATACATGGAGTGAAACGAATATGAATTCGTTTACATTTTGTTTATTAAATGAATATTCGATACGATTTGTAAAACAAAATTAATAATTGACTCGATTCAATTCGATTTGTTTATAATTATAATTTATAAATAAAAATCAATTAAATAAAATAATAAAAAAACATCATCACTTTTTTAATTATATAATATATTAAAAAAATAATAAATTAATCTTATGAATAATTTAAATAAATTACTTTTTAATAATAAATTTCTTTAATAAATTAATCTTATGAAAAATTTAAATAGTAGTAAACAACTAATATAATTTTTGATATTTAATATACCTAAATAACAGTATATTTTTTAGATTATATAATATATCTATTTATAATAATATGTAAAAAATTACATGCTAAACCTTATAATTTCAAAAAGTTTATTAAATATTATGGTTAAATAATATTTTAATTAAACGAATGATAAATAAATCTTAATCGGATTGATCTTTATTCAATCTTTAATAAACGGATTCTAAACGAATTAATTGAATCAATGAATTTAATTCTTATCATATCCTTTTATTTAGTGAATTGAATCAAATTCATCTTTTCATTAAACGAATCAATTTTTTCAAATCCTTATCCTTTTAATTCGCGTCGAATCGAATCGAATTGGATATACAGATCCTGATCCTAATTATCACCCTAGTTAGAATCATTATAGAGTTATTTTTCTTCACTTATCTCACTACATATATATACACACACGCAAAAAAATTTCAAGTACAAATATCTTCAGTTTTGGGCCAAAACAATTTTACTTAAAATCAGCATTCGAACAGGCAGACAAGTGAATCCATTGACCTACAATATGAAACGATGACGAAGCTTAAAACTTCAAAGATGTACCTATTATAATGAATCTTATAAGGCTGAGCTTGTATGCTAATTTTCATGGAGAATTACTATTTTGTAGAGGTGAATAATCATGATTATTTTCTCCCATTTATTCAGATTCTCTATAATATATATATATTTTTTTGAAATATGAGAATGACCAAACGCATATGTGGAGAAACCGACCCACATGTATAAAAACCAATTTGTTCATTAATAAAAATTAAATACAATTGTTAGATGAAGTGAATATGTGTCATTAGATTAACCCTATTATCATTTGTCAACACAGGTTCAGCTTCTATAGGGAGAATATTTACTATGTATATGAAATTCTTATTCTAAAACCATTTTGAAAATTCAATTTTGTCATAAGGTTTTGATTCTATGCGGAATAATATTCTATCTAAGACAAGTAAAAGGTAGAGCAATTATAGTTTGAATCAACAAGTATTATTAATTCTAAGCAGATATAAAATAAAGAAAATATCAAGGCAATAAGGAGAATCACACGAGAAATTTTATTGACGGAAGGAAAAACTCGTGTGAGTAAAAAAACCATTACGGGTATAGACTACCACCACAATCCACTATAATAGAGAAACCTTACAGCGATGGTGTAGGACTTATGGTGACAACTTCACCGACTCATATACCTCTAAACTGTAATAACTCGAAGAACTCTCTAAGACCGTACCAAGCAGTCTTCTTCAGAACCTCTGAAGTTTATGAGTGGATCAACCATACGAACTCGTAACGACAGAACTCTGACTATCAGACTTCTTCCTTTAGAACTCTGAAAGCTTAGGAAATTGGGTTAAGATTATATTTTTGTGTTGATGGTTACCAAAGAACAATCTTACGAAAGTAAATAAGACAATGTAATCAATGAAGTCTTCTAGATCTTTGTGTCTTCTTTAATTTGGAACATGAATCAGCTCAATCGGATATCGAATGAAAACTTTATGGCCAAAATACCAAACTTGCGCAAAATTAGAATTTAGGACTGCACTTCGTGACGCGTATAGTAAATTTCCGTTTTCGCCATTCTTTGCTCCGGATTTCATCGTTTTAGCCCCGAGTTGATTCCATTAAGTCATGATACTTTATTTATCTACAAAACACATCAAAACACATCAAAACGTTCATCAAACCCGAGAACCTAAACAAAATATTAGGTAAAAGGGGCGGTAAATATTGATATATTTTCCGCTCATCACACCCCCAAACCTAACATTTTGCTAGTCCTCGAGCAAAACAATAAAATAAAATATAAGAAACAATTAAAATTAAACTAAGTCACTTTCGTAGGGATTACGATTGCATTTAGAATATGCAACAAGCCTTTAAACCTCTATGTGTCCCTAGTGGACAAGTTGTAGTCTCGTGAGGGTTTACATCGTCGATACCCACAAACGTCTTATAAAAGTAAAAGGATAGTAAAACTAATGCACACAAAAGCAAAAATACAAGAGAAAATGGAATAAAGAAGTTAGTGACTAAACATGTGAAACTTCTTATCCAAGGTAATAATGATTTTGTTTCTTTCTAAATTACCGAATAAGTAAATTCTCCGATTATTTTTACCATTATTCATACACACAGCGAACAAGATATTAATCAAGTCATTGTGCCCACAATAGTCACAAGCGTAGTTGAAAATAGAGTAATATTTTTATCCTAAAGTTATATCAGAATTCACACATTTTTAAGCAATGAATTTTGTTTTTGTTTTTTTGTTTTTCTATTTTTTTTTCATAAAATAAAGAAAGCAACATCTTAAATCCATGTAACAAGCTTTGGGCCAGTGACTCCCAAACCAGTTGGCTTTAGGGCACTAGGTGTTAAGAC
This sequence comes from Zanthoxylum bungeanum, assembly GCA_019454045.1. Lineage (NCBI taxonomy): Eukaryota > Viridiplantae > Streptophyta > Magnoliopsida > Sapindales > Rutaceae > Zanthoxylum > Zanthoxylum bungeanum. Next base: position 135,777 of record SKCR01033662.1, on the reverse strand, counting down.
ACCCCTCCGGACTTAATTACTCGAATTTCATATGTTTCTTTTATTTTTATAACATCTTTGATCCATATAGCAAGCTTTGGGCCAGTGACTCCCAAGCCAGTTGGCTTTAGGGCACTAGATGTTAAAACACTCATACGGACTTAATGACTCGGATCTCAGAAGTTTTTTTTTTACATTTTTTTTCTTTTTTTCATTGCTTTTTAGATGCTTCCTCCAATTAAATTAGAGCACTGAATATTACAAACTTTTCAAAAACATCTCATGGTTGTATGTTACCATGCATGTTGATAATATCTGTCAACTGAGCATATGAAGATCAATTTTAGTCAGTTTTATCAAGAATTCACAAATAAAATAATTCAAAAGGAAATAAACAAAAATTAACTTGTTACGAAATAGTTTGAGATACATCTCATGAGTGGAAATTCCTTACACAGCTATCTCACATCAATTTCACCTGATTAATCAAATTAAAAACACAAAAACACAAAATATTTTTTTGATTTTTTGTAAAGTTTTTCAATTTTTTTGACTAAAAATAATAAAAACAAGATACAAATTAACTATTCCCCTCCCCCAAACCTAAATGAGACATTGTCCCCAATGTCTTAAAAAGTAGAAGAAGAGTTTAGAAAACAGTATCTGATTAGCTGAAATTCTACATCTCAAAAGAAAATTAAAGGTTAAAATCTAGATTTATCCGACGCTTTTTACCACGATCATTATCAGACCAGTTTATCTTGGAAATGATAGGGTCAATTTGTGGTTCATAGGCTAAGATTTGGTCAATTAAATCTGGGGCAGTTCTGGCAGTGAAGAGGAGTTCTTTTACAGGTTTTGACACGAACCCATTTTTACGGACATCATCATGAAATACACAAAGAAAAATCATAAAATCCATCAACGTTGTACAGTCCAATCGGTTTCTGGTGTATGTTCAGGTTTACCCAAGATAACACAGTAAAAATTTCCTTCATCATGCCCAAACCACCTGGCAAAGTAATAAAAATATCAGTATGATGTTGGGGTTTTGGGCAATGGGGCGCAGCGGAGCGCGGGTTCGGGCGAAATCGTATTTTAAAACTATTTCAAAATACCGAATAAATTATTCAATATCTAATATGAATAATTTATTCATATTTCACCTAAACATATTTATTCAATATCAAATATTGACATAAATAATGTTGAAAACTCGCGAAACTTTTACGAAAACCAATTTTCCGTAAAATGATGCAAAACACGTTTTTGACCGAATCGACTACCCGACACTTATGGAAACTTCCTAGGTCAGCTCCAATAGTGTCAGTGCAGTTCATGTGCTGCCCAAACAGTGACAGACTCATTGTTTGGACAGCCGTCACCCGGTTGGCTCAAAATCCACCCGGTAACGCCGTTTTTGGCCGTTTTTGCTTATTTCAAGTCAGAAACACTTTCCGGAAATTGTGCAAACTCCCAAAACACATCCATTACATTCTAAAGACAACAATTTTATCACCAAAACAGAACATTTTCCAGGTCTGAACAGTAAAGAAAAACAGTCCACAAATTCATGCTTTAAACCAATTTTCAACAATATTAATCTAATTAATCCATCACCAAATAAGTCCCACCACAAATGAATAACTCTAGAATAATTCTAGGCTATTTAAGAGTGGATCAATAACTCTAGAATGGCAACAATATTATCCAACAACAATTTGAACAAAATTGGAATGAAATTACATTAATTCCATCAAATCTCACTTCACACATCCATAAATCCTTCCAATCCACCATCAAACAACAAAAGCCCCAAAATCTATAAGAAATGCAACCCTAGAAGCATTCTAAGAAATCAAGAAACAAGAGAAACTAATTTCAAGCTTTGGGCTTTTGAAGATTACCTTTAAACTCCAAATTCCTTAAGCTTTTTCTTTGATTGCCATGCTTGAAAATGGTTTATTAAGCTTTCTTTTGTCATTTTTATGGGTAGTTGCCATTCTAGAGTTTATTAGCCACTCATGTTAGACCTAGAATTGTTCTTGAGGTATTTCATGTTGGTGAGACTCAATTGGTGTTGTAAGAATTGAATTAAAGCATTGGATTGAATTAATTTGGTGTTAATTTGATTAATTTGTGAAATTATAAAATTAGGGTTTCCATCCTTCACCAAAATTAGGGCTTTTCATATATGTGATGAGTTTTGATGTATATTAGATGTATATTAAATTTGGGAATTTTTGGATTTGATTTTGGCATGTTTTGAACATAAATGACCAAATTGCAAATTCTTGAAAATTGAGGGACCATTCGGCAATTAGGGAAAATTCGGTTTCTTTGAATTGAAAACTGAATTTTCATGTATTAGACATGAATAAATCATTTTGGAATTGATTTAGAATCAATTAGAATTGTATTTGATAATTTTGGACTAAAATGATTAAAATTCAAAGTTTTGGGGCAAAACAGTAATTTCTGTAAAATCTGATTTTTTGGGTAAAAATTTCAGTTTTTGAATATTGATTAATTGAAATAAATTTTTTATTTTAATTACCCAATAAAAATAATTGAAATCGGAAAGTTTTGATTTTTCGCGATCCGCTGCGTTTACCTGAATTACCACCAAAAACCCCAACAAAAATGGTATCTGAGCAGGTCTGAACCTCGACACATGATATGAATAAGCCTTTAAATTCATTGTTTTAATTATGTTCTTACATGATACATGCTTGTATTTATTTAATTTGATTAAATTAAATACGTTTCATCTTTGCGGAAAATCCCAATTTAATATGGTTGTGCAAGTAATATGTATTGGATACATATTTCCTAGTCCGTCTTGTCAATACGGATTATGGATATATGTTCTATGGCTGCATCCGAGAACGTGCCAAAGCTGTGAGGGTGTAGTTGATAGAAATTTATCCATACCGGATGTATATGTGATACTAGATAAATTCAAGCGAAAGCGGAAATCCTGAACGTGCCAAAGCTGTCACAACGAGAAACGGCCAGGACCGGAACCCAAGAGTCATTATTGAGTGATTGACAATGTGTTGTCTACCTAATGAATATACGTAGGTGAGAACGTGTCAAAGCTGTGAGCTGAAATATATTCATGGGATCCACTTTTCGCTATTAAATTTAATTTGATTAATTGTATGATTGCATTCTGTTTGGGGATTACACTATTGCATGTTATAATGTGAGGGGCATTTTTAGATTAAAAATACATGATCTATTTATGCTTTGTTTGATTTATATTATTATGAAATTGTTATGATTGCTAACCATTTTTTCGATATCTATATGATAGATTTGCGATGGCGGCACCTGCTCCTAATCCTTTTGCCCGTATGCTTGATACGAACAAGCTTAAGGGTGCCGAAAACTTCGCAGATTGGGACCTGGATCTGAGAATTGTTCTTGGGTCTGAACAAATAGAATATGCGTTGGAAGATCCGTTGCCATTGGCCATAGCACATGATGCTACACCAGAGGAACATGAGACTCTCCAAAAGTAGAGAGATGACAACAGACGTGTCAAATCATACATTCTTAGTTCCTTGGGACCGGAGCTTAAGAGGTAATATTTTGGATTGCCCGACGTATATACTATGATGACGCGGTTGAGAGAGTCCTTTATGAACCAAGAACGTGTCTTGGTTCATAAAATTATTATGAAACTGTTCCATGTAAGACTGGAAGAGGGATAGGTTGTGAGTCCTCATGTGCTTCATCTGATCTATTTGATCGAACAGTTGAGGCGCTATAATTTCCCTCTTAATGACACTTTAGGACAAATTATCATCCTTGGATCTCTACCGGCGTCATATCACCAATTTGTGATGTATTTCAATATGAACGGGATTAGCTATTCTTACCAAGAGCTGCATAAGATGCTGCAAATAGTGGAGGAAGAATTGAGGAAGGGAGTACCGACTTTCCCTCTTAAACTCATTGCTCTTCCCGCTTCCTCTCAATCTAAACAGAAAGGGAAGAAGAAGAATGAGAAGAAGAAGAAGGGTATAAATCTTCCACCACAGGCTAAGATAGCTAAACACAAGAGAGCTGCCGAAGATAAATGCCACCATTACAGCAAGATTGGCCACTGGAAACGGAACTGTCCTGACTATTTGGCACAAATCAGAAAGGAAAGAGCATCTACTTCAGATACTTTTATTTTTCCCATTATTGATATCTCTTTAGCTTGTGAAGCTATGTCGTCCAGTTGGATTTTGGATTCTGCTTGTCCAATTCGTTGCAAGTGCTTAAGGAAAGTAGACGGTTGAAATCTGAGGAGATGCAATTGCGATTCGGGAGTGGCGATTCTTTGGATGCAGTTGTTGTAGGCTTATGCGAGATTCCCCTGCCCAGTGGGAGCCTTTTGTTACATGACTGCTTTTTTGTACCAGGATGTATTTCGAACATTATATCACTTTTTGTATTAGATACCGATGGCTATAATGTAAATATTAAGAATCGTTCTTTGTATTTATATGATGGATATAATGTTCAGATCCTTATTTGTCCAAATGAGCACGGTCATTACATTTTGCATACCTCACAAGATATCTTTAATGTTGGAATTAATAAACGTAGAGTATCTGATATAAATAATACTGAACTGTGGCATATGAGGTTGGGTCATATATGCGTGAAATACCTAACCCAGTTGGTTAGGAATGGTTTGATACCGGATCTCACCATTGAACCTTATCCAACTTGTGAATCTTGTATTCGGGGTAAGATGACCAAAGCCCAATTTTCGGGTGTAGGACACCGAGTCACTGACATATTGGAGCTAATACATTCTGATGTATGTGGTCTTATGAGTCAAACTACTCACAGTGGTTTTTCCTATTTCGTTACCTTTACCGATGATTTGTCACGGTATGGTTATGTTTATTTGATGAAATAGAAATCGAAAACCTTTGAAAAGTTCAAAGAATTTCGAAATGAAGTAGAAAAACAGACTGGTAAATATATTAAATATTTTTGATTTGATCGAGGCGGTGAATATATGAGTGGTGAGTTCACCGATTATTTAAAGGAGAATGAGATTCTCGTTCAATATATTTCTCCGAGTACTCCACAGTATAATGGGGTGTCCGAAAGGAGAAATGAGACTTTATTGGATATGGTCTGATCGATGTTGAGTTTTACAGATTTACTCTATTAATTATGGGGCTATGCTATTTTAACTGCTACACATATTTTGAATAAGATTCCTTCCAAGGCTGTTTCTACAACTCCATATGAGATATGGATTGGTAAGAAACCGAATCTTAATTATGTTAAGATTTGGGGCTATCCTGCCTATGTCAAGATGGCTCAGCAAGATAAGCTTTTGCTTCGAGGGCAGAAGTTTAGGTTTGTTGGATATCCTTCAAATACGAAAATATATTTGTTCTATGATACCAAGCATCGATATGTGTTCGTAACTCGCTTCATAAAATTTCTAAAGCAAGAATTTTTGTCTGAATGAGGTAATCATAGACAGGTTGAACTTGATGAAGTACAACCTGAAACTAACGAACCAGTGGAGGAACCTGACATTCAAATAGATGAAGAGCCTTCAACACACACACTTCGTAGGTCCCAAAAGGGTGTCTAGACCTCATGAACGCTTGTATTTGATACAAGAAAAGAGTCCAGATGTTCTCTTAGTTGAAGAGACTGACCCTTATACCTATAGAGAAGCGATGTTGGACATCGACTCCGCGAAGTGGCAAGAGGCCATGAAATCAGAGTTAGATTCTATGCTTCAGAATCAAGTCTGGGACTTGGTTCCGCTTCCTGAAGGAATTGTTCCTATCGACAGTAAATGGGTTTACAAGAGGCAGCGTGGGCATGACGGAAAGGTTGAAACCTTTAAAGCCAGACTAGTAGGTAAAGGTTACACGCAGCGACCTGGTGTCGACTACGATGAAACTTTTTCGCCAGTTGCGATGCTAAAGTCTATAAGGATTTTATTGTCTATTGTTGCTTACCATGATTATGAGATTTGGCAAATGGATGTCAAAACGGCTTTTCTTAATGGGTTTCTTGATAAAGAAATCTATATGGAACAGCCGAAGGGTTTTACATCCAACAAAACCCCAGGCATGGTTTGTAAGCTTAAGAAGTCAATTTATGGACTTAAGCAAGCTTTGCGAAGTTAGAATCTTCGATTCGACGAGATTATTAGATTGTCTAGTTTTCTCAAGAATGCGGAAGAATCCTGTGTGTACCAGAAGGCCAGTGGGAGTATGATAATATTTTTGGTTCTCTATGTTGATGACATCTTTATCATTGGGAATGATATAGGAATGATGCAAGACGTCAAAGCTTACATCTGTAAGAATTTCTCCATGAAGGACTTGGGTGAAGCTTCTTATATCTTGGGTATAAAACTCTATTGAGATAGAGAAATGAAGCTTATTGGGTTATCCCAATCGTCGTACATAGATAAGATCTTAGATCGGTACAATTTTGCTAACTGTAAGACGGAAAATATATTGTTCAGACATGGCATTCATCTTACGAAGAAGATGTGTCCGCAAATAAAAGATGAGAATATTAGAATGTCTAATCAGCCTTATGCTTCATGTTTGGGTAGTATAATGTATGTCATGTTATGTACGAGACCTGATATTAGCTACGCCATTAGTGTAACCAGTAGACATCAGTCCAATCCAGGAAATGACCATTGGATGGTCGTTAAATATATCCTGAAGTATCTTAAAGGTACTAAGAATAAGTTTATCATTTATGGAGGAAATGAACTGCAGGTTAACGGGTATACGGATTCTGATTTCCATTCGGATCCCGATGATAGAAAGTCTACATCAGGATTCGTATTTACCCTTAACGGAGGTGCAGTTTGTTGTAAAAGTTCCAAATAGGGGTCTACAACTGATTCCATCACAGAGGCGGAATATATTGATGCTTCTGAAGCTGCAAAAGAAGTTGTTTGGCTTAAGAAGTTTATCACAGAATTGGGAGTTGTCCCAAGTATCGAGAATCTAATTCCGTTATATTGTGATAATACTGGTGCAATTGCACAAGCAAAGGAATCGAGGGCGCATCAGAAGTCAAAGCATGTGGAACGAAAGTACCACATCATTCGAGAGATTGTGTCGCGAGGTGACATTGTCGTGTGCAAAGTTCCTAGTGAAGATAATGTAGCAGACCCACTCACGAAGGCCATACCTCCGAAGTTATTTGATAAGCATGTGGAGTCGAAGGGTATTAGATACAATCGATATTGGCACTAGAGCAAGTGGGAGATCTTGTTAGGGTTGGTGCTCGGAGCGCCAATTTCTTATGTATTTCCCTGTAAATATTTTTGTATATATTTTATTAATTAATAAAATAGACAGTTTCTTTAATATAAATTCTTTTATTATATGGTAAAGACGTAAATGACCATAGAGTGATTAGTTATGATACAGTTGCAAAAGCATCGCAACTGACATTGAGCGGTATCATAACAATATCATTTTTTAACTTTTCCTGGTCAAGGTTTACAATTACTTGGTCAGTAAGTAAACCCGTTGAGACCGGTACATGTCGTATATTGGAATGTTCGATTCTAATAGTTTCTCAATGAACCATGAGTCTCGGGAGACTCATATAGACACATAGGTGTTTATATCGGATAAACACTGAATGATTCATCGAATATTTTTAATAGATGGTACACCAACGTCAATAAGAATCTTCTCGGGTTGAGTGAGCATAGTGATCCTCCGACTTGAGGTACCATTGTGGATATAAGAGGTATCCTCCACATTTTGATGGCAGTCACGTCATCGATCTATTTAGATCAGACCTCCGCCTGTTCGTTGGGTGTGGACTGATCCTCATGATATCCTGTGCGTATCAAGATAAGATCTGTCAGTTCTGTGTACAGATCATAGGTATCCATTATGGAATTAGCAATCTGTTAAAATCCATGGGCCCGTGATACACTGTAGAAATCAGTTCTAAGCGTTATTTAAGAGATTGCTAATAGAATCGTCGACGAGATTATGCCTAAAGAGATTTGACGTTTATATCTATATCTCTGGGATAATCCAGATACCTGTGATGGAAGGATTATGCGTATGCATTGACCTCGACCTGTATGGTTCAGAGTTTTTTGTATGTGTTTGTCATAATTTACGGATGGGTAGATTATGGACACGAAATTGGATTTGGTGACGAATATGCCTGAACCTAAAGAGTCTCACTAATGAGATATACTCGTTGGGCACTAAGACAACTTTTATAAATAATACCGATTATTTATAAGTCGTTTAACAGTTAAACGAAGATACATGTTTTAGAGATCTTTTGGACATTTATTAAATGTCGAATTGTGATATTTGACATTTATAATTAATATATGTATTTTGATTATTTAATGTAAATATAATACATATATTTTGAGATATTTTTATTTAATTAATTATTTATTCAATTGTTGAATAATTAAATTAATTAAATATTTAATATCTTTTTTCTTATTAAGATAAGATAAATGACAAACTTTAATTTGGATAAAATGGCCAATTATGATTGGTTCCATTTGTCATGATTTAATTGGTTGGTTATGGATAAACATTAACTTGATTAATATTTTAAGACCACACATTAATTAAATCATTTTCAATTAATTAAACAATATAAAAAAATTTGTATGGCTATTATTTTTCCCCATAATCGGTCATTTATAGGGAAAATATTTAAGCATTTTTTTTTTGTTTTGTTTTTCATTCTACAATCCCTAAAAATCAAAAACAAAAGAAAGAAATAGGAGAAAAGGAAGAAAGAAGAAAAAAGCTTCCTTATTTTTGGAATTTGGTAAGGTTTTTTTCACATTTTCTTCTTCTTGAAAAATGTTTCCATGAGCATAAGCTTCAATATGATTAGCTTAGTTTTTCCTCTACTTTCTTGTGGTTGTATTTTGATGATTGGGTGCTTGAATGAAGATGAAAGCATGTATATTATTTTAGAATGCTTGAAAATGGTTTATTAAGCTTTCTTTTGCCATTTTGATGGTTAGTTGACATTCTAGAGTTTATTAGCCACTCATGTTAGACCTAGAATTTTTCTTGAGGTATTTCATGTTGGTGAGTTTTTCCTCTACTTTCTTGTGGTTGTGTTTTGATGATTGCGTGCTTGAATGAAGATGAAAGCATGTATATTATTTTAGAATGCTTGAAAATGGTTTATTAAGCTTTCTTTTGTCATTTTGATGGCTAGTTGTCATTCTAGAGTTTATTAGCCACTCATGTTAGACCTAAAAATTTTCTTGAGGTATTTCATGTTGGTGAGACTCAATTGGTGTTGTAAGAATTGAATTAAAGCATTGAATTGAATTAATTTGGTGTTAATTTGATTAATTTGTGAAATTATAAAATTAGGGTTTCCAACCTTCACCACAATTGGGGCTTTTCATATATGTGATGATTTTTTATGTATATTAGATCTATATTAAATTGGGAATTTTTGGATTTGATTTTGGCATGTTTTGAACATAAAAGACCAAATTGCAAATTCTTGAAAATTGAGGGACCATTCGGCAATTAGGAAAAATTCGGTTTCTTTGAATTGCAAACTGAATTTTCATGTATTAGACATGAATAAATCATTTTGGAATTGATTTAGAATCAATTAGAATTGTATTTGACAATTTTAGACTAAAATGATTAAAATTCAAAGTTTTGGGGCAAAATGATAATTTTTGTAAAATCCGATTTTTTGGATAAAAAATTCCGTTTTTGAATATTGAGTAATTGAAATAAATTGTTTATTTTAATTACCAAGAAAAATAATTGAAATCGAAAAAATTTGATTTTCCGCGATCCACTGCGTTTACCCGAATTACCACCCAAAACCCCAGCAAATAGGTCACTGTGCGATGGGTTCTGTCACATACATCGCACTAATTCTTATACTCAACAAACTAATTCGTTTCATGAAAATGAGTTGCTTAAATCTCATTGATAAAGAGCTCGTTCTATTTTGGATATGTTAGTAGCGATCCAACTAAGGGTGGCCATTTAGCCCGCGGCCAGCCCGGGGTGGAAAAAATCCGGGTCGGGCCTTAAAATGAAAGCCCGGCTCGGGCCCTGGCCCGGGCCGGCTTTCCTATTTTGGCCCGGCCGGGCCCGTGCCAAATTTTTTTTAAGAAAAACATAAATATATATATATATATATATTTAATATGTTTGTATCATATTTATTTATTTTTAACATTTAAATTGTTAATTTATCAATGAAACTTGTGATTTATTTATGAATTGTCTTTGTATATAGTGTAATATATTTTATATTTAAATATTTTAATTTTTAATTTTTTTTTTTAAAATTCGGGCCAAAAAAAAAAGCTCGGGCTTTTCCCAGGCCCGGGCTTTTTTTATTGGCCCGGCCCATTGCCACCCTTAGATCCAACAAAATCACTCACTTGAAGGCCTCGCCAAAAGAAAAAAAATAAGGGTAAAAAAATTGGGAAATTATAAAAAAAAAATACTCAAAAAAAATAATATATAACTCAAATAGTCATTATTATGTTTTTGTTATCCAATTAGTCAAATAAATTCTATATGGATAAAATTACTCTTAAAATCAATTCATAGCAACAAATAACAATGACCGTACGATGGGTGTGCGACGACACCCATCGCACGGTACGATGGGTGTGTGACAAAACCCATCGCATACCATTTTAGTGTGCAACGGGTGTGCGATGGGTCGTCGCACACTCATCGCACGGTCATCGTTATTTGCTGTTATGAATTGGTTTTAAGGATAATTTTGTCCAAAAAGAATTTATTTGACTAATTGGGTAATAAAAACATAAATATGGCTATTTATGTTATATATTACTTTCTTTCTTTTTTTTTCCTTATTTTTTTATAATTTCCCAAAAAAATTTACCCTTATTTTTTCTTTTGGTGAGGCCTTCAAGTGAGTGATTTTGTTGGATTGCTACTAACATATACATGGGGCATGACTTGGTGGTTTAGGGTTCACAATCTGACCTTGAGGTTTTGGGTTCGAATTTAGGGATTCCGTTTCTTGTAAGAGTCTGAGACATTCAAAGGGTTTTACCTACCCCACTTAAGCCCGTAAGGGGTTGCTTGGCGGGATTTCCAACGATTCCAAAAATAATATAAAATAAAATATCAATGTGCTATTGGACATATAATTTGCTTAGTATTTCAATGAAGTATGATTGAAGAGACATCTTTTATTCCATTGTTGACAAAATAGAATGTGCTCTTTGTCAATAAGACTTAAGCAGCTCATTTTCATGAAAAAGAAATAGTTGGTTGAGTACAAGCTTTCTTCTTAACTTAGTAAGCAAATAAAACAATATAATGTCTGCATGCCTAATTTAAAAAAATCGAAGAATCCTTAATCGCCAATCAAATGATGATTAATTTAATTTGATGAGAGTTAACCAAATTTAAAAAAAAAAGAAAGAAAAAGAAAATCAAAGACGGCTAACTAGATCATGTTTGTTTTTAGGGAAATTATTTTTTTCATCTAGTAAATGGAGTTGGTACTGTTTTCATGAAAACTTTGAATTATTTCATTTTCCACTTGAAATTTTAGATCTACTCACTTTTCCACTTTTATGAGTTGGAAAACATATATTTTTCCCGAAATTAATGGATAATTTGTATACATTTTCATTTTATCCGGTGAAAAAATGAATAATTTTCAAACTGAAGGTGAAAAAGAGAACGAATTCAAAATTTTCATGATAAACGATACTTAAGCTATTTATCAGGTAGAAAAATGATAGTTTTCCTTGTTTTTAATACTTGACGTTTAATAAGACTCAATTTCAGTGATTTTAAAGAAATCACATTTTTAATACTTAATGAACCATTTTAAATTTTGCTTCAAAAACTACCCTTACACAATTAATCATCGCTGGATCCAAATTCGAACAACATACCTATGACTAGCAAAGTCCATATGCATCTTATATATTAATTGATTTTTCTATAACTAACATATATAAAATTTAAATGAGCGTGACAAATGGTTGAATGTAGACAGAATCTTGAATTACCTTCACCATTTCTCTCTCTGTCTCTCTATTTTTTACTCATTTTATTTTTTATTTTTTTAAAACGTTCATAGAGATACAAGATTTGGGTTCAAGATTTTATTCCCTAATAAATTTTTTTTATTTCAGTATAGAGGCTGTTGGAGGCCGGCATATATATAAAATAAAGATACTTATGCAATGTTTGCAAAGCAAAGAAAAGCAGATTCATAGGATATATACCCTAATTGTTTTTCAAAATGTTTTTCTTCGGCAAGAAAGTGTTTACAAATTCAAATGACAAATTATTATTCACGGGTTACTAGAAACTTTTGTGTTTATAAAAAGTCAATACAAAATGGACTAAAAAAAAAAAAAAAAATTCAACAACTTGCAAAACAGAATTACATGAAACCGTATGCTCATAAGCAGTGGAAAGAGTCAGGATCTCTGACCTTGTGTCTGTTGAAAAATGAGCAGGCGACTCAGGGGACATTTTTTTTTTTGAATCATTGAAAATCCTGTCGTCAAATCACATCTTCCAGATTTAAGCGGAGTAAGTAAAATTTCCGACTATCTCAGACTCTTACAAGAAATATACCCACTGAATTCGAACCCAAAACCTCAATATAACATCCTGAATCTTAGACCATCAAATCACGTCCTTTGAGGATGACTTAGGCGAACCTAATTCATTTACTCGGATAGCATCTTTTTTAAGTCTTATTTAAGCTCATGGATGCCAATTAATGATCAAATTACATTACTTCTGTGGCCCATAATTTCATCATTTTCTTTTGCTCTCTCCTAATTAGAAGACTTGACTTGATGCACATATCCGTCAATCACGCTAAATGATGATCGATAGATTTAGAGGTCTGGAAAGCACCAACTATTTTTTGGTGGTTAAAAGAAAATCCTTTGATTTTTGATTTTTGGGATTTGGATGAGTGTTGAGCTGAATTTTGTGATTAGTTTTTTTAAATAAATTGTGATTGATAAAAATGAATGATAATTTAAATATAATTAAATCTTTATCAATGTAATGCTCCGTTAGAGGCAGGATGCTACCGGCATGAGACATGATTGACCCATCTCCATAAGCCTCTAAATTTACGAAAATCCGGCATGATGTATCCTAAAATCGGACAACCTGGATCGCAGTCCAACATCAAAGCGATTCTAAAATAAACATCATATATCAAAATGGACCTCAGGCCCACACCAACACATCAAAAACATTACCTAAGGGCTCTGTGCCCATATCATCTATCAACACTCAAGGGCTTTGCCCACAACATCATAAACAATCAAAGCTCTAACTTATTAATACAAACCACGTGCTTAGCACGATAAATAAAACAATAAATCAGATATCATAATCTTCTAAAACTTTTTCCCAGGACACTTGCGAGGGTGACTGCCGCTTGGGTGATCCACGTCTCGAACATGACTCCAAAATTGGAGTGGTTGACCCATCTGGTAGCCAACCTGCAAAACTAGCAACTGGTTTAGTGTGAGTTATTAAAACTCAGTAAGTAACCCTGCTATTATTACAAACAAACAAATCAAACATATCAATAGTTTATCAAATTTACTAAATTATTACAAGTTCGATTTATTAGCTTATTATTATCCTTTATGCTTAACATGTTAGACAATTATGACCCATAACGTCACTATTTGTAAAAGACATTGTGGTTTTTGTACAAATTAATTATGTAGCAATGGAAATTGCATTTTGTAATTTGATTACTTAAATATATATAAATGATAAAAGTCATTATGATTAGTTCCAGATTATAAGATATGAGACAGTATCAATCCATAAAGGTTTTATCATTAAATATCCCTAGTCGTAGTATTATCGAGACTGGACATCGATAATGCGGAATAGACTAGTATTGCACTTGTGCGTGTTATGGAAGTGTAACGGTATAGTTCTCATATATTTAAGTATTGGATACTTATGCAAGTGTGATAGGAGGTTGTGTTTACCGATGGTACAGAAACAGCTTCACTCTGGATAGACCCCGCGGAATCCCATTGGTAGTATGATTATGTGTCTATGGGAATCCGCATCAGGGTAGGTGTATTTGGTCTTAACCTGAGATTTACATCGCTAATACTTGCGACAATCAATACGCTTTGGTTTTGGTCATCCAGGACTTTAACAGGTTCTGAGAACGCCTCTTCTGGGTTTATTGAGAATCGTAGTGTATTGGGTGTGATGTCAAGATGGAAGTATCACTTCAGTCATATGGAGATGATGATCACGCAGAGATACAGAACTGGTACTCTAATTGGTTGCAACCATCGGGATAATATGACTTGGTCATGATTATCCGATTAAAGAGACTAGTTGCATGTAATCCGATATATGCTTCGTACGGGGCAGACACTAAACCAGCCTCAGGCCTTGCATGCGACATCTGATACTGGATCGTAATACGCAATACTACGTATACTACGCCTGACATAGATTATATATTCCATTAAGAATATTTCTGGAGAATTGGGTAGGCACGGTGCTTTGCTAGAAGCCAACCATGTCTCGTAAATCCGTAAAATGTAGTACGAGGTACGTACGTGTTCGGATAGTCCGACGATCGGATTTACTGCCAACATATCCATGGATCTCATGGGTCGCTTCCCGAAGATTCACCGATGACGAATGATTCGAACTTAATTAATCTGAGATTAATTACGGAGAGATTTTATCTAGGATAAAATACTATTTGAAGAGAGAGAACGATTAATTTGGAATTAATCGATAAAATGATATAATCGATATATTAAACGAAATTAGATTTCGAAGCGAAATTAAAATTAGATTTTAATTCGGGCTAACGAATTAATTCGCTAGCGACGTGAATAGTAATTTTGCTTGGCATTATTATTTAATTAAATTTGATTTAATTAAGTCGCAACGGAAAATTCGTTAATTCGGAATTAACGAACCCGAGCTCGGAATGTGTTTGCGAGGCCACTCCGATTTTGAATCTAGCGCGGCCGCAAGTCACATCACTCATCACATCACATGTCACTTTAGTGATGGATGTTAAGTCACATTTTGGTGAATGACAACCAGTCACTATTCATGATGTTGGTTGTTGAGGGCAATTAATGTCATTTTGCCTCCAAAATTGGTTTTTGACTTTTGGAAAGTGATATACCAAATTTGTGTGAGATTTTTGTATTATGTTTTTAGAAAACAAAATACCAAAAACTTGAACTCTCTCTCTCCCATTTTCTCCATTGCCGTGAGCCTCCTTGAAGAATAAGAAGAATTATTTTTCTTTTCTTCACTTGCTAGCACACTTAAAGAATCATTCAAGGTGTTAGGGAAACCCACCTTTGAGCTTGGAATCAACATAAAGCTTGGAGTTTGGATTCAACTCTTCAACAAATTGGGACCTTGGCCGAAATCTTGGAGGGCTTCTACAATGAGAAAATTTTTGTTATCAACACTTCCATAAACCGTTCATTGTAAGTATGATTCCGCCATATTTCTTTATAGTATTCACATGCTTTTTATGCTTGAATGATCTTGGGACAACTTTAGAAACCAACATAACCCATGTCAATTTCTCATGTCTACATATTCACATATACACCAATCTGTTAACCAGACATTCAAATCATATAATATGTCCTTTTACATAGAAATCATTCCAATAACAAGAAACTTAAAGTCACATTCTTAAACTTTATTACGAATGCACATCTATGAAATACCCTCAATTCGATAAACCAAATAAACTTTCTTCTATACCAAAACAAACTTCTTTTATCTTTCTTCAAATACGGTAACTGTAACACCCCGAATTATTTTTACCCATATTTTATTTTATTATTTTTTTTGGATATAATTTTAAGGATTTGATTATTAATTTGTGGAGTTGGAATTAAAAAGTGGTTAAGGACAAGTGTAGGGTGGCAAACGAATTGTGCCATATTATTATATATTTATTATTTTACACTGTTAGCATTTACGAAAGGAAAGAAAGAAAATAAATGAAGGAAAGTAAAGAGATAAGATAAGAAGGAAAATAAGAAATAAAAAAAGAAGAAAGAAAAGATAAGAGACAGCAGACGCGTAAGAAAGAAAGAAATAATAAAGAAACAAAATAATAATAGAAAGAGATAGAATGAGGAAAGAGAAAGAATAGAAAAGTGAGATATACTTGAGTCAGAGAGAGAGGGACGTGAGGCAGAGCAGAGAAGAAAGAGAAAAGAAGGAAAAGAGGAAAGAGAGAGAAAGATTTAGTGAGCTTATCCGTAGTTTAAATCCGACCGAGCCCTTAAGGAAAAGTGTAGATCTCGTCGAGAGGATCATTTTGGTGGTGGTTTCATCTCGGGAAACTTCCAATTTTCAGAGAAATCTCGGTAAGAAAATTTTTATGGTTTTTCTTGATTTCCCGTTGATCCGGAACTCCGATCGACGAACCGTCACCGCCATTAGAACCGAAATGGGGAGAGGAATTCACGGCCACCAGAAAATCTGGTTTTAGGCCGGAGCGTGGCGCTCACGCGCCACTCATGTGGCGGCGCGTGAGGCCCACGCGCGGACGGGAGAGGTGGCGCGTGGAACCCACGCGCCAGACAGAATTACGCCACCGATGTTTCGAGTATCCTCCGTGAATTTCAGACCATTCCGAGTAGTAATGGACCTCCGAATCTTAATTTTCGTTAAGTTTGCGAGAATGACCGAACCACGTTTCTCGCATATTCTTTCATCTATTCTAGTTAGGATTATATTCCTTATAGTAAATTCTTTTGTCTGTTAGGTGATCGTGATACTGTAAGCAGGGACGGTCCTGCTGCATAGTTTCTTCTTTCTCAGTAGTCAGCTCACCAGGTGCGTGGATAGCCTGTAACATTGATGTTTTCAAAAGTATAGTATGTATGTTTTCTTAAATGAATTTTAAGGTAATGCATTAAATGAGTTTGTTTTCAGAAATTTTATATATTTTGCTATAAGGTATGGATCGAATATTGATTATGTTGAAATCATGTGTTTGTGATATATGAGAAACTTGCATGATTTGAGATATATGAGCATGGATTTTGGAAATGATTTTTATGTTAGGATGCACCCCGTGTACCTATATGTGCCAGATTATTGCCATGAGATAAGGTCTCATGTTGCCAGTTATTGCCGTGAGATAAGGTCTCACGTTGCCAGTTTGCTCCGGATGCCAGTTTTGCCGTGGGGAAGCCCCATGTTGCCAGCTTTGCCGTATTTGTCATGAGGTTGTGCATATAGATGAATAAACAAATTTATCTTTACAGAGTATTTTTGAGCAGTATGAATTTTATGAGAAATGAGATTTGTGATTTGAGTTTTATGATAAATGAGATACGATTTCAGGTAAATGTTTGAGATATTGATTTACAGCCTATGTGATTTATTTATATTATGAAAGACTTGTTCGATCCACCTTGTTACTTGATTATCCACGGCACTGAGCTGTGATCCATTGCACTAAGCGTGAGCTTACCCCCCACTCCTTAACATTTCAGGTTCAGCAGTTTAGTAGATCGTTCTTTTCATCTGCTGTTTCGTCATCATTCCTGCCAGTAGAGAAAAGGTTGTGCCAACAGTAGAGTGTCTTGTTATGTTTTGAGACTGTATTTCTAGATATGTATTTCTTGGGAGAATTTGTTATGTGATTATAGGCATTGAGCCTTTAATTGATACTGAGGTTATTGTATTTCCTTTATGGATATTATGTTGAGTTGGATCATGGAGATCCTAGTTTTATGATGAGATTTTATTTTTCAGTTTAGATTTTTCCTTGTATTTGGAGGATTAGTCCATATTACAGGGGAAACTCTGCCAGTTTCTAGTCTCCGTCTCACCCCTACTCTACCTAAGGGGACGGGTGTGACAATTAATGGTATCAGAGCCCAGGGTTCATAGATTCTGTAGACACTTCATTTTCTTGATTAGTTATTCTATGTCTCTTAGCGGTTGACATCTTTCATGTGTTTTCAGATGCCTCCGCGTCTCAGAGTTTATGGTTCAGGTCGAGTTCGTACTCGTAGGATAGCAATGTTGGCAAACCTTCTAGGGCACCTCCAGTTGATGAAGAGGTTAATTCTTATGATGGGGAACCTTTTGAAGGGAA
Source organism: Zanthoxylum bungeanum (assembly GCA_019454045.1). NCBI lineage: Eukaryota > Viridiplantae > Streptophyta > Magnoliopsida > Sapindales > Rutaceae > Zanthoxylum > Zanthoxylum bungeanum. The sequence goes on along the minus strand of SKCR01033662.1, from coordinate 117,630 downwards.
CCCTAATTCTGTTATAGGAGATTCGCTAGCCTCGATTTTCGGAGATAGTACTCCAGTTCATCATCTTCCTAGTAGTAATGTTCCTCCTGGTGCTTACCCTTATCCGTATTTCTACCCTCCAGCATGGGGTTATGGTTCAACTCAGGTAGCTCCTATAGTTAATGAAGATAATATTGCTGAAAGAGTGAAAGAATATGGAGCTGTTGAGTTTGATGGGAAGAAGGATCTCATTGTAGCTGGAAATTTTTTTTGGACAGGATTGAGAAGGCTTTTGAACTGATGAGATTGATTGATTAACATAAATGCCACCATGTGTATCGACTTTTGACTGAGCAGGCTGATAAATGGTAGTTTTATGTTCGTAGGAAAATGTCTGGACGTGGCCGTGGTACTGGTATTTAACGTGGGAGAGGTATAGTTTGGTGATGCGTGAGAATGTCGAGTAATAGTATAAAGATACCTCATACTTAGTCGATAGATCTTGAATTTGATATAGCTTTAGATGATGTTCATCTGATTGTTGATGATAACAATGGTTGTAGACCTATACCTTCAGTGGTTTCGACAGTTGCCCCATCGTTATTCCTATAGCTGAATCTGACGTGATTTCTATGGTTGTACCTAACATGAACCTTCGGTCGCAGTTATAACATCGTTGTGAGTTAGTAGGTCGAAGACATTAGAACTTTGGTGTTTAAGAGATGAGAAAGAAGACCTTGTTGATACTCATATTTAATTAATCAATATTTAAGATTACATTATGGAATATAACAACTGGGTTGTGTTGCAAGGACAGGATCATCTTCGAATTGATAATCTTCCCATTGACGTTTCGCGCGTAGAGACATTGGAATGAGGCCGTCGATGATTTGAATTTCGAGACTGTCAGGAAACTTGATTTTGTTGTAGCCTTGAACGATGCTTCTATGTGATTCTTCAATAGTAGTGAAGATTTGCCAGTCTTTATCATTAGTATTGCTTTCTAGGCTTCGACGGACTGAGTCTGCGGAAAGAGCTCTAAGATCACAGGAATGATGAGAAGTAATCTCTTCTGGGAAAATATCATCGTATCCATAGTAAGCTCTAAGTTTCGGTCTAGATGGCCAACAAGTGAGTCTCCAATTAGTGAGTTGACGTGATGGTATGATTCTTATAAGATGAATTGGGTGGTAGACGAGCGAATAGTCATTTGACCATTCTGGGGTAATGGTTTCGATCCAGACAGTAATACTTTTGTGGCGTTTATACCATCGATACAAAATATTACTGATGAATGGAGGAAGCTCACCAAGACTATCTTCTGAGATACCAGGATAGTTGGGATGGATTGGACTTGGTCCAAGAATAAATCCATTTAGGAAACCGAGTTCGAACAAGGTGCCGAGACTCCACTGGCAATGATTGAAGAAATCATGACTGTTGATGAAAATTGTGGAGTGGAATCTGTGATATCCACAATGAACAATCGCTGAATTATTTTCGTATTGGATTAAACCATCTGTTTTTTCATTCCAAATGGTTCTAAAATGAAACACCATGAAAAAAAATCAAGAAATAGTTGTAGGAACTCTTGCCACGATATCCATTGCAATCTCTTTAGGTAAAAGAGCGGATGGAACTTCATTGAGACAATCGTAGATATCTCTCCATAGGTCTCTGACATATTTAGAATCTATAACTGCTCGATCAATGACTGGCCATTTACAAAACTTTTGGTATATCACCTTGGCTCTGACAGATCTTGAATATGGGTTAGGATTGGCAGATGAGGATGCCATTGAAGAAGTTTTTGAGTAATACCTTTAGAACTTGTGTATCTCTTTATAGAGAGAGATACCAATAATTCTTCATGACAAGATACTTTCACAGTATCTATGCATTATTGGAAGAGATAATAATTGTCGAGCTGATTAGAGGTAAAACAGATATTTGAGGGACATGCAAATCCTCTTTTCAATAATGGGAAAATTAAGAAGATGGATTTTGCGTAAATTGCTAAAAGTTCTTTACAGCTGTTGTTTGTGAAGGACCCTAGGTGGAGCCTTTTCTTTTTGTGATGAGATAGTTGGTTTGTAAGTTGGGGCACAGGTTTAAAAAAAAAAGAGCAGTGATTGGAAGGAATGCGACTACTACTTTTGGATTGAGTTGAGAGAAGATTTGACTTATGTTGAAGAACCAGTGTGAATTTCTGGCTAGAGAGATGAGACAGTTGAGAAGTATGATGATTCTTTTGGTAAAAGCCCTTTGGAGTAAACACTTGAAAGCAGAACCAGTATGGAACGTGAGGAAGACATGAGGAATAATTAACCCCATTTGTTTCCACCCTCTGGTATGTGAATTTCGAGGACGAAATTCTTTTAAGGGGGAGAGGGTTGTAACACCCCGAATTATTTTTACCCATATTTTATTTTATTATTTTTGGTGGATATAATTTTAAGGATTTGATTATTAAATTTGTGGAGTTGGAATTAAAAAGTGGTTAAGGACAAGTGTAGGGTGGCAAACGAATTGTGCCATATTATTATATATTTATTATTTTACACTGTTAGCATTTACGAAAGGAAAGAAAGAAAATAAATAAGGAAAGTAAAGAGATAAGATAAGAAGGAAAATAAGAATAAAGAAAAGAAAGAAAAAGATAGAGACGCAGACGCGTAAGAAGAAAGAAATATAAAGAAACAAAAATAATAATAGAAGAGATAGAATAGAGGAAAGAGAAAGAATAGAAAAGTGAGATATACTTGAGTCAGAGAGAGAGGGACGTGAGGCAGAGCAGAGAAAGAAGAGAAAAAAAGAGGAAAGAGGAAATTGAGATTTAGTCCGATCCGACTTATCCGTAGTTCAAATCCGACCGAGCCCTTAAGGAAAAGTGTAGATCTCGTCGAGAGGATCATTTTGGTGGTGGTTTCATCTCGGGAAACTTCCAATTTTCAGAGAAATCTCGGTAAGAAAAATTTTTTATGGTTTTTCTTGATTTCCCGTTGATCCGGAACTCCGATCGACGAACCGTCCGCCATTAGAACCGAAATGGGGAGAGGAATTCACGGCCACCAGAAAATCTGGTTTTAGGCCGGAGCGTGGCGCTCACGCGCCACTCATGTGGCGGCGCGTGAGGCCCACGCGCGGACGGGAGAGGTGGCGCGTGGAACCCACGCGCCAGACAGAATACGCCACCGATGTTTCGAGTATCCTCCGTGAATTTCAGACCATTCCGAGTAGTAACGGACCTCCGAATCTTAATTTTCGTTAAGTTTGCGAGAATGACCGAACCACGTTTCTCGCATATTCTTTCATCTATTCTAGTTAGGATTATATTCCTTATAGTAAATTCTTTTGTCTGTTAGGTGATCGTGATACTGTAAGCAGGGACGGTCCTGCTGCATAGTTTCCTTTCTCAGTAGTCAGCTCACCAGGTGCGTGGATAAGCCTGTAACATTGATGTTTTCAAAAGTATATAGTATGTATGTTTTCTTAAATGAATTTTAAGGTAATGCATTAAATGAGTTTGTTTTCAGAAATTTTATATATTTTGCTATAAGGTATGGATCGAATATTGATTATGTTGAAATCATGTGTTTGTGATATATGAGAAACTTGCATGATTTGAGATATATGAGCATGGATTTTGGAAATGATTTTTATGTTAGGATGCACCCCGTGTACTTATATGTGCCAGATTATTGCCATGAGATAAGGTCTCATGTTGCCAGTTATTGCCGTGAGATAAGGTCTCACGTTGCCAGTTTGCTCCGGATGCCAGTTTTGCCGTGGGGAAGCCCCATGTTGCCAGCTTTGCCGTATTTGTCATGAGGTTGTGCATATAGATGAATAAACAATTTATCTTTACAGAGTATTTTTGAGCAGTATGAATTTTATGAGAAATGAGATTTGTGATTTGAGTTTTATGATAATGAGATCGATTTATTCAGGTAAATGTTTGAGATATTGATTTACAGCCTATGTGATTTATTTATATTATGAAAGACTTGTTCGATCCACCTTGTTACTTGATTATCCACGGCACTGAGCTGTGATCCATTGCACTAAGCGTGAGCTTACCCCCCACTCCTTAACATTTCAGGTTCAGCAGTTTAGTAGATCGTTCTTTTCATCTGCTGTTTCGTCATCATTCCTGCCAGTAGAGAAAAGGTTGTGCCAACAGTAGAGTGTCTTGTTATGTTTTGAGACTGTATTTCTAGATATGTATTTCTTGGGAGAATTTGTTATGTGATTATAGGCATTGAGCCTTTAATTGATACTGAGGTTATTGTATTTCCTTTATGGATATTATGTTGAGTTGGATCATGGAGATCCTAGTTTTATGATGAGATTTTATTTTTCAGTTTAGATTTTTCCTTGTATTTGGAGGATTAGTCCATATTACAGGGGAAACTCTGCCAGTTTCTAGTCTCCGTCTCACCCCTACTCTACCTAAGGGGACGGGTGTGACAGTAACCTTACAATAGCTAAACATTCGGGATTCATATGCACCCGTACATACTATAGCACACTTTCTTATATACATGCAATTACAATTTGAGTTAATTATCATAATAGGCTTGTAAAATATCCAATGGTACGTGGAGTTGTATCCCGAGTGCAGATCAATACCACCGTCCATTCGGAATCGGCTATGAAATTTATGTCCGGGTTTCCATCCTATATACCAAGGGACATATAACAAAAACAAGACACACACACACCCATATGCTGTGAAACAAAAGAAACGTGCAAAAACATAAAACCACACCACACACACATGCAATGGGAAAATAAAATGCATCTTTTATGCAGAGTTACACGAAGTGCACTCTCATCATGTCCATCAGGACATGCAGAAGTAGATGGGAAATCATCTTGCTTCCTTACCCAAACCTTTCTAGAAACCTCTCCACATGAGAGTTCCCAGACAACAAAGCAAGTTTCTCACTCAAAATTGAGCTTGTTTGGTTAGTGCAGAAACTTGAGACATTAGATTTGATGAATAAAATCTAGGAGACACACTCTTAGGCCTTCTCTTTTGCTTGTGCAATATGAAAACACTTAGGCCTAATATGTCCAGCCTTGCCACAATGGTGGCACACAGGCACAAACCTCAGACGAGAGCGAGGTTACCCACAGCACCTCTAGATCGAGGTTGGGTCACAGGACGAGGAATAAATGGAGGAATAACATGACTACACTCAACAGGTTTCTTGCCTAAGTCATGTTTAGCTGCAGGCACAGCTTTGGAAGAAGAAGCCTTATCACAGTTAGGCTCATAAATAATTCCTAACATACGGTCCACATTTTTATTCTCACTAGAAAATACAGACAATTGGGTTCTAGTATCTTCAAGTTCAGTTTCTAATATTTGGACCCTATTAATTAGACCTCTATTTCTCTCCTCCAGGTCATCTACCATCAAAAGGCTTTGCTCAAATTTGGCTTGAGCTTCATTCTTTTCTAGCTCAACAGCTTTCAGCCTTTTATTGACCTCTATGTTACTCTTCTTAATAGCTAAACTCTCATTAAACAGTTCAACATAAGCTACCTGGAGACTTTCCTTATCTACAGACTCATCAAGAGAGACTTCTGAATCATCATCATTAACCACAATCTCTCTCTCACCAGTCACACTAGCAGTAAAGGCAATAAAATTTTTCTTGCCTTTAGGAGACTCATCAGAAGAATAACCACCTTCTGAATCACTAGGAGAGGCAGCCATGGCTTTCTTGCCTTTAGCTCTGAGATATGTAGGGCACTCTGGTCGAATATTCCCATAGCCTTCACACTCATGGCATTGGACATCACGGGATCTACTACCCATATCCTCTCTAGACTCTTTTCTGCTATGCCTACTCTCTCTAGGCATAACCTCCCTATCTCTATTACTGTTATGGCCACTCTTCTTAAGTTTAAGAAATTTCTTAAACTTCTTTGCAAACAAGGCCAAATCATGATCCTTGATGGTATCATCATCACTAAACGAATCATGTACAACTTCTTTAGCGATTTTCATCGCAAAATTTTTTGGCTCTCTAAAACCAGGAAGCTTTTTCTCATAACCTGTAGTTTTCCTACGAGTTCTTCTAAATCAAGCTTATCGAGATCATTGCTTTCCTCGATGGCAGTAATCTTGGGTAGGAATTTATCAGGAAGAGATCAAGGATTTTTCTAACTATCCTATTTGTAGGTAAGTCTCACCTAGGTTAAAACTAGAGTTAACGATATCGTTAATCTCAGCATAAAATTCATCAAAGGTCTCATCATCCTTCATTTTGGCGACCTCAACCTAGTGGCTAAATCCTGGAGTCTATTATTTTTAACAGACAATGTGCCCTCATGCACAGTCTGCAGGATGTCCCAAGCATCCTTGGCTATCTCACACATTGAGATTCTCCTAAACTCAGCAGAACAGACAGCACCATGTATGACATTAACAGCTTTGCTGTTCCTATTGCTAGCATCAAATTCGTTCTTGGTCCAGGTCAATTTGTCTTAGGGGTAGTGACCCCATCAACAGTAACAACGGGAGGGTTCCACCCGTATCAACAGTCATCCAGACCCTCACATCTAAGGACTTAAGGAACGCTCTCATGCGAACCTTCCAATGCAAATATTCTATGCCATCAAAAATGGGGGACAATTTAAGGGTTGACTACGCTCCATAGCTAATGGGTCAAGGATCGAGTTCAGGCTCTGATACCAATTGAAAATTCGGGGTTTATCCTAAGTTCTGACCCTATGCGGAATTATAAACAATAAGCAGGACAAGTCCTGTTACTGCTACTATGGAATTGCAACAGGCAAATTAACAGGCAACCACAATAACAAATAAATAAAATATGCTGCAAATAAAATCAATCACACAAAATTCAACACAATAATTTTGTGACGAAGTGGAAAACTCTTCGAGTAAAAAACCACTTCGGGTATAGGCTACCACCCGAATCCATTATATCGAGAAAAACTTACAGCGATGGTCAAGACCTATAGTGGCAACTCCACCGACTCAAATACCTCTATACTGCAAGAACTCAAGGAACTCCTCAAGCCCGCGCCCCACGATTTTCTTCAGAACCTCTGAAGTCTCTGAGTAGATTGTATCACCTCTGAACGCCGGAACTCCGACTACCAAAACTCCTCCTATAGAACTCTTAAGGATTAGGGATTTTGGGTTATGTTGTGTTGAAGGTTTATATCAAAGATGGAATCACACCATTAATGAAGAAGACAAGAAGATGAAGAAGTCTTCAATGGTGGATTCAAAGAGAGTTGAAAGCTTTGAGAGATTTGGCTCAAGGGAAAAGTGTTTCAGCTCTTTCAACTAATGGGGAATGGCGGCTAAGTGTTATATTTATAGGTAGGGTGAAAACCTAGGGTTTTGCAGGCCAAAAACGCGTTCAGATCGCAGTCGCGTTCGAACGCTTACTAGAACGCTACACGAACGCGCCCTTTCTGTGAAGACTCGTTCGAACGTCAATCGAACGCACAACGAACGTGAGCTCTCTGGAATGCTCCCGTTCGAAACCCCACAAGAACGTGCCTCGAACGTTTGCTCTCTGGAATGCTTCCGTTCGAACCCAATAAAGAACGTGCCACTAACGCCACACGTTCGAACCCACAAACGAACGCAGCCGCACTAACGTCAATCGTTCGAACACTAAAACGAACGCACCACGAACGCATGTCTGATGCCCCCAGCAGCCAGAAACCAGTCCAATTGCACAAAGATCTTCATGAAAGATTACAACTCAATTGAACTTGTTTTGTCACGGACACATGCCAATAAAAAAGGTGCTAACAATATACATACGTTCCAATATAACTTAACAAATACACGGTATAACATCTAATACTCACATTAGTTTTCAAATTCATTCATTCATTTCACATAAGCATACAATATCCGTATATTTTACGAATTCTATCATACACACACATACACACAGACATACATGCAATCATCGTGTATCCAACCATGGAGCACACATAACAATCAATACACCAGAGAACACATTGTCAAACAATACAAACATATGGCTAGCTTATGCACACAATGCTCGTACGAGACTCATTACCTATTTTAGAATAGGTATGACATGAATTTCGTCTGAACGGATTCCTAACCAGCTCAACTACTACCACGTAAATCATCCAATCAAACGTACACATACGCGCACACACCATATAACATAAATTCATCACATAATTTCTCATAAACAATCACATACACGATAAACAATTCAAACATCATTCAAATACTCATATACATACATATATTTCAAATATACGAGTATACACCTTATTACGAAATCAAATCTCTTATCTCTCACAGTCGTCATATCTCTTCATTTATCGTTCAATCATATTCATTTTCGAAATTTCTATCTAGAAACTTTTAATTGAATATATTTACCAAGTAAACATATTCGTTTGGAGAAGACTTATCTTATATTCTTTCCTCATCTCACTTAATCATCCCAACCTCTAATCACATATGTGAAACGATAATAAACTTATTCACAGCTTATCATCACATACATATACAAACCATTACGTGTTCATACACTTGCATGCATCAACATGTACATGTAGCCATCAAAATCATCAAACCTTTCACTTCATATCATAGAAACAAAGGTCATACCTGTGATGGTATCGACTAATTCAATTGTTCACGATCTCGAAGTTCTTCCTCAAATTCATCACTCAACTATCTTAAACATTTCAATTGTTTTTACATTTATGTATATGTAGGTATATATATATATATATACAAACACGTTTAAAACACGAAAAGAACGATTCGAGCACACATTACATGGGTTACTTACCTGGTTACGCGAGCATTCCAGGTCCTAGTCATGTATGCCAAAACAAATAGCGAAAAGGCGTCAGAATCATAACTTACACAGCTTTCGACTAAACTACGATAAAATTCTGGATCTTTCCGGTACAACCAAATGAAGTCCATTTTCAATGTTTTGAGTTTCGATAATCTTCAAACACCATTACAAAGTATTCCAAGCCACTAGTTCACCTAAATTCTTGGTTTACACGTTTTTGGAAAATCTTCCAAAAAAAGTTTCCGAAAACGCTACGGGAGGGTCTCGAACCTACCCAGATTTATCTAAACACTATATTATCATGACATATGACTCATATCTATCATTACGATCAAAAATATATTAATATACGGAAAACTCACTTTTACCAAAAACTGGCATAATCTATCGGATCGATCTAATTCGTTCTGTTTTCACTCGGATTCTACCGAATGTTCATATTAAATATACTAATACACAAACAATTCATTTTATATCATTACGCTACTCTACGAAACTATTGGATGCATCCGAATATTTAACGGAAAACTTGAAATTTACGGATTATGTCATTATATATCATATATGTAAACGACATCAATATCAAAGTTTACATTCATACATATCTCATCGCACATACAACTTTGTATGGTTGACCATATAACACACATAACCATCACTATATCCATAAGATCCATGTCTAACTATAAACTTACGTACTCTTATAACGATATAAACTTTTATACCAACAAATACCTCTATCGTCACAACCAGAAGTGACAACCATAATACTCTTATAATATTGATAGTCTGAAATCTGTCAATCTCTGTCATCATTCAAAATACATTTGAAAACGTAAAACGATCTCTTTCAAAAATCATTTCGAAAATACATTTGAAAAACTCTTTTATTATAAATAAAAATCAATTTCAAAATCTATTATCATAAAACCATATCGAGCATCCAGCATAAGTCACTGGACGAAACATAAACGAGCGCCCAATGCCCAAATCGCGCGCACAGATCGGAAAATGAACGAACCGATCCCCTGTCGACAGAGGGTCAGGTCGGCCCACTACAGTTGGGCAAACCCCTATACGAGCATCACAGAGGGTCAAAAACATAAAATCATCCAGCACCGTGACGGAAACATATTATATAATATCAAAAATAATGCTGATATGCATCAAATCAAATTGTAATTCTTTTGAAATCATTCCCCCCCAAAACATAAATATGTGTAAATAAAAAATAAATTTTTAATGCAAAGTTTTCAAAATACAATCTGATCGTCCACTGCTCAATCGCGCGCATAGATCGAACAGTGTACGGACCATATCGGTAGGGTAGTGGGCCAACCATTTTCTGATGGTCTGGACCCCATAACGAGCGCCCCGGGGGCCAATCCGGAACGAAACATATATAATCACCATAGAGGGTCAAGAACATAAAATCATCAATTACCGTGACAAACATATCATATCATATAATATCAAAAATAATGTTGAAATGCATCAAATCAAAATGTAATTCTTTTGAAATCATTCCCCCCTCCCAAAACATAAATATGTGTTAATAAAAAATAAATCTTTAATGTAAAGTTTTCAAAATACATACCGATCGTCCACTATTCAGTTGCGCGCATGGACCGGACAGTGTACGGACCATGTCGACATGGTAGTGGGCCAGCCATGTTCTGATGGTCTGGACCCCATAACGAGCGCCTTGGTGGACAATCCGGAATGAAACATATATGATCACCACGGAGGGTAAAAAACATAAAATCATCAAGCACCGTGGCGGAAATAAATTTTTGAGTGTCTCGGCGGAAACAAGTTTTACAGTTTAAAAATATCAAAATCATTTTCGAGCACCGAGACGGAAACATATCAATAAATCTAAAGACATGAAAACATTAATCAAGCATCGAGGAGAAAATATTTTCTTTATTTTTTTATAATCAAAATAAAAGCATCTGAAAACTTTCTTTCTTTCTTTCTTCTTTCCTTTCCTTTTTCTTTTCAAAACACTTTTGTGCCAAAAATCAAATACCAAGTTTTCAAAACAATGTTCAAAATATCAATTCACAATTCAGACTATCAACATCATAGAATCTCTCATACCTCAAAACACCTCAAATTCACATTACTTACTTATACATATACCTATACAAACCTAATACTTTTAACTTAGCATACCCTTACATAAACATATATTCATATTACACAAACATATATCAATAATTCGAATCATCCATATCAATCAAAATCATAGCACATCATACCATATAACAGAAATCAAATCAAATAACAAACATGACTTATATGCTCTATACGTAACAGAAAACTTACTCAGATGATTGGATACCATGTACCAGTAGTCACCGACACCCTAAACCTCGCTTTGATACCACAACTGTAACACCCCGTCAGAGGTAGGATGCTACCGGCAGGAGACATGATTGACCCATCTCCATAAACCTCTAAATTTACGAAAATCTAGCATGATGTATCCTAAATTCGGACAACCTGGATCGCATCCAGCATCAAAGCGATCCTAAAATAAACATCATATATCAAAATGGACCTCAGGCCCACACCAACAACTGATGGGGTTTTATGGCGGAATATCGGTAACGCAGCGGAATCACGGAAAATCAAAATTTTCCGATTTCAAAACTTTTTCTCAGATCAATTAAATAAACTTATTTATTTAATTATCCAATTATCAAGTTCTAAAAAATTACACAAGAAATCATATTTCTTGGTAATTACCGAATTGCCCCATAACTTTGTAAATTGATCATTTTAGTCCAAAAATGATCAATTATAATTTGAATGATTCTAAATTATTTCTTAAATGTTTTTCAACACATCTAAAGCATTAAAATCAGATTTCACAAAAATCCCCAATTTTTGAGCTAATTGCTGTGAACCCCCAAATTTTCCAATTAATTATAATTTGGTCTCTTTTGTTCAAAACAAGCCAAGATCAAATCCAATCAACCTAAAATTTTACATGCATCATATAAACTACATAATACATCACATATATGAAAAGCCCCAAATTTGGAGTGGGTTAAGAACCCAAATTTTTTTAATTTCATCAAATTGTCCAATTTCACCAAAATTTCAAAATCCAACACTTTAGTTCATTTTTTGCTTCACCAAACAAGCCTCACCACTTTGAAATAACTCTAGAACAATTCTAGGTCACCAAGGAGTCGCTCAAAAACTCTAGAATGACAACTTGATTTCCAAAGAATCAAAAGTAAAGCTTTGAAACCATTTCAAGCTTACTTACATACATGCATCAATCTTTCATCAAAGTTCACAACCAAAATAAACACAAACTATAAGAAGAGAGACAACACCAAAGCAACACAAAATGATGCTAAGCATGTGAGAAACAATTTTCATGTTGAAGACTTTGAAGAAAAACTTACAAAAACATGATTTTTCCAAACTTTCTTCTTTAGGCCTTCAAGCTTTTCTCTCATCTTATTTTATGTTTTATTTGGTATCTAATGAACTTGTTAAACCCTAAAATTGAAAAAATAATAATTTATACTTGCCCCAAATAGACCTTGGCCGAATGGTAGGAAGAAATAAGTAAAATATCTAGATATTTTGCTTTTATTTCATTTAAAGGTTTATCAACTTGTTTTGCTTTTATCATTACACTTTAATGATTCCAAACAAGTCAACAATGGCAACTTAAAAAATATAACACTTATATTTAATAAGGTCATGGCCGAAAATTACAAAAGAAAAAGGAAATAAATATTTTCATTTTAAATAATTTAATCAAATATCTAAAGAAATCAAAACCATTTTGACAAAATTTTCTTTAAGTATAAAGTCAACAATTTACACTTATAATCATTGCCTAACTTTATCATTTGGTGAGATATTTATATTTTAATTATTTTAATCATTTAAAAATTAAATAATTAAATAATTAATTAAATACAAATATCTCAAATATATGTATTATATTTACTTTAAATATCTCAAATACATATATTAATGATATATGTCAAATACCTTTATTTGACAATTTATTAATGTGTATTTAATAATATCATATATTAAATACAAATACACATTAATTAGGAAATGACGGTTCGACCTGTTCACGTGTATTTTTCGTTTAACGTTTAAACGATTTATAAATAATCACCATTATTTATAAAAGTCGCCCCAGTGCTCTACGAGTATATTTCATTAGTGAGACTCTCTAGATTCAGGTATATCCATCACAAAATCCAATTTTGTGTCCATAATTTACCCACCCGTAAATTATGACGACCACAGATAAACTACCTGAATCATACAGGTCGAGGTCATTCCATACGTATAATCCCTCTGTCACAGGTATCCGGATTATACCAGATATATAGATGTAAACGTCAAATCTCTATAGGTATTATCTCGTCAACATTTCTATTAGCAATCTATAAATAACATTCGGAACTCATTTCCGAAGTATACTATGGCCATAGATTTAACTGATTGCTAATCACATATGGACTACCTATGCTCTGTACACAGAACTGACAGATCATATCTTGAACACACACAGGATATCTTGAGGATCGGTCCACATCCAACGAACAAGCGGAGGTATGATCTAAATAGATCGGTGACGTGACTGCCATCTAAGTGTGGAGGATGTCTCATACATCCACAGTGGTTTCTCAAGTCGAAGGACCACTATGCTACTCAACCCGAGAAGATTCTTATTGACGTTGGTGTACTATCTATTAAGAATCTTCGGTGAGTCGTTCAGTGTTTATCCACTATAAACACCTACACGTCTATATGAGTCTCCCCACACTCATGGTTCATTGGGATAAACCATCGGACCAAGTCTCGATATACGACATGTACTGATCTCAACAGATTTGACTAACCGACCCGTGTTAGTGAATCTTGACCAGGAACAGTATTTGATAATATACATTTAGTAGTGACACTTTCCATTGTCAATTACAAACTAACTTTGTAACTGTGTATTGTATTATATATTATCGGGCATTTGTCTAATATATACATATCACTAAATCACATTTAGTTTCAATCTAATTGTAATCAGATCAAATACGTATATATAAACAAGAGGTACAACCATAAAAAGTAATATTATGGAAAAAAGGAATTGTTCGTATTCATGAATCAGACATAAATACGGTCCGGATTGGCGCTCTGAGCACCAACCCCAACAATTTCTCCAACTTGCTCTTGTGCCAATCCATGGTATCATATACACATCTCAATGTGCATCGTATACACATAGCCTTCAAAAGCTCACCTAGCACTTAAGAGGTAGACAACAAGAAGTAGGTCCGCTAAAACATAAGGAGTTTGTCAAACAAACCCAATTATTTCCCATAGCCAGCATCTTTCATATTTTGTAAAATCTAAATTTTACATTAATATGACTCTAATGCTACATCAATATTGTGCTACAACTACTGAGTTTTTCCAAGTATTTAGGGATCAAATCTAAATACTATGTGGACAACCGCAAGCACAACACCAATATAAAACTTCTAATTTATAAGGTCATTATGCAACTTCATAAGTCAATACTTCATAAGTTGCATCTAATTCCACTCAGTTAGTAGAATCCTTCGTGACACTCCCACTGCATCTTTTCTGACTCTTTATGACGTAAACAGTCTAACGTCATAATTAGACACAAAACTAATCTGACCTAAATGATTACAGACTAAATGCTTCATGAATTAAGAAACTCGTTCTTAATATCTCAAATATCACAAAGAACGTGTTTCTCGATTCATCTTATGGTCTATAGGATATCAAAATAACTCGTAACAATTACGATTAAATCGATATATTTAATCGCATATAATAAAGTATTCATTATGTCATCATCAAATGATACATAAGATTGATTATACATTCTAATCAATATCTCATTCGAAAAAAGAATCATCTTTTACGAAAGATGAATACTATATTTAAGACACACATTAACTGTCAAACAGTTATAATAATTGTCATACAGATAGTCTTATTGTGTCTTTTATTAGATCATATCTAATGCACGAATAATAGGAGTATCTCACAAGTCTCTTAGTTTTATATCTTATATAAAACTTTATATCAAATATAACAGAGACTACTCTCACTGCTTTCACGGAGTAAAGAAGACTTAGGTAAACCTTTTACCTCACAAACATCTCATTATTACTATAATAATGATAATGTTGTTAGGATATATAACACTAGAAAGTAATTTGTACGCTCCCACTAACCCTTCAATCATATATGTATTCTCTATACTTTGACAAGATCAGGCAATCTGACTGATGTCAAAAATAGAGAACACGGATTAACGAAAGACTTATCCGAGTCTACAATAGGCTCTATAAGCTAG
Organism: Zanthoxylum bungeanum; assembly: GCA_019454045.1. Lineage (NCBI taxonomy): Eukaryota > Viridiplantae > Streptophyta > Magnoliopsida > Sapindales > Rutaceae > Zanthoxylum > Zanthoxylum bungeanum. The sequence goes on along the minus strand of SKCR01033662.1, from coordinate 102,414 downwards.
CACACTAAACTACAATCTCAGCAAAACACAAACTCTAGGGCCATTCCAGAACGAACTCTTTAAATGAAGAAATCGCAACTGATATCTTATCTTAATAAGTCATTCAAAAACGCCACTTTGCATTCTTTAGCTAAAATGTACATTTTAATATCAACATTAACCAATATATCTTTAATTGTTCAATTAGTGTGACTAGAGACAAGTTTCCTCAGAATTTGCAATAGATTGTTGAGTATAACTTTTCTCACTGTCATACTATAAAGGTCAAACCTTTAATAAGCTCACACTATTTTTGTTGCGTAAATAATTAGCACAAATCATGAACTAATTCATAATTAAAGCTTAATCAAGTTCAAAACTTGATCGTAGTAAGCTATGAACAATCTTAGGTCTATAGTTCAATGGTGAACTTCCAAAATCGATATCAAATATCGCTTCCATTATAAGTTATAGGATAATTTTCTTCAATAAGAAAACGACATAACCATTAAGTATCAAATACTCATAAATGATTCTGTTATCCTATTGGACTTGTCCGGAAGATGTATAAGGGTTGTTTCATCTTATTAATTACGTAGTTCCATTTATAATTTATTATTCTCACATTTGACTTCAATAAGTCAAGTCTTTTCTAAAATGGTTAACATCTGATGTTACACACCAAGTAATAAAAAAATTTTATTACTTAGGATCGTAGGAAATATATTCCATCAAATAGAATACAATATTCTATAAAATAGAATAAATGATAAACGTTTACTTATACCTCCAAGGTGTAAGTAATTTCCATTATATAACTATTATATAAAAGAAAGATTCAAATCTCAAACTTTTCAAGATTCAGATTTTCTACCTATACATATCATATATGTAACTATAGAAATTAATGGAACCTAAATTAAAAAGATGAACTAGTGTTACTGGAGCATATCCCCAAGAGTATTGAAACTAATTCGATAACATTCAATATCAAACGAATCAAATCATATAAGATTCGACTGCTCCCACTACTAAATTCCATTAAGATGGAATCATGGAATAATAATATTGAATAAGAATCATATTCACTGAATAACCTTAGAACTAATTGCTTTAAATTCATATGTTTGATCGTATCAAAGATATTTGAACATTTCAAAGACATGTAATGAATTTTAAGGATAGAGTTCTCAAAAAACTTCAGATTGAATATATTTGAACAAGTCAAAAATGTTCAATCTACGTTTCATCATAACAGATTGAAAGTTCTTGATACTTTCAAGACGTTCAATATGTGTTCCTTCAGAAACACGTAACTAAGTTATGACAATTCATAAACTAAGTTACGAAGTAAAGAAAACTACCTTAAGCAATTACAATTCATTAAACTACATACATCTAATGTATCGGTTTAATAAATATGGTGGTCCAATGACAAATCATTGGTTAAACGAGATTTTAATCACCTTCCCGAATACAATATTCATTAAATGGATAAGGATATGTGGTGTGATCTCATATCAAACTATCTTTTACCATACGGAATAAGCATCCAATGCTTAAGTGATAAAATCTCATAAAGTACCGTTCTAAATTATTTACTTTACCGAATAATTTTTCTTAATGTTTATCTCTACGCCAATGACACTACTAGTTATATTTAAAATATATAAAAACTATTTACAATGATCGCATCCAACATATATCAAAATGGACTTCAGGCCCACACCAACACATCAAAAGCATTACCTAAGGGCTCTGTGCCCATATCATCAATCAACACTCAAGGGCTCTTCCCATAACATCATAAACAATCAAAGCTCTAACTTATTAATACAAACCATGTGCTCAGCACGATAAATAAAATAATAAATCAGATATCCTAATCTTATAAACTTTTTCCCATGACACTTGCGAGAGTGGCTGCCGCTTGGGTGATCCACGTCTCGAACATGACTTCAAAGTTGGGGTAGTTGACCCATCTGGTAGCCAACCTGTAAAACTAGCAACTGGTTTGGTGTGAGTTATTAAAACTCAGTAAGTAACCATGCTATTATTACAAACAAACAAATCAAATATATCAACAGTTTATCAAATTTACTAAATTATTACAAGTTCAATTTATTAGCTTATTATTATCCTTTATACTTAACCCATGTCAATTTCTCATGCCTACATATTCACATATACACCAATCTATTAACCAGACATTCAAATCATACAATATGTCCTTTTACATAGAAACCATTCCAATAACAAGAAACTTGAAGTCACATTCTTAAACTTTATTACGAATGCACATCTATGAAATACCCTCAATTCGATAAACCAAATAAACTTTCTTCTATATCAAAATAAACTTCTTTTATCTTTCTTCAAATACGATAACCTTACAATAGCTAAACATTCAGGATTCATATGCACACGTACATACTATAGCACACTTTCTTATATACATGCAATTACAATTTGAGTTATTAATCATATACATATGTTCCAATACAACTTAACAAATACACGTTATAGCATCTAATACTCACATTAGTTTTCAAATTCATTCATTCATTTCACATAAGCATACAATATCCGTATATTTTACGAGTTCTATCATACACACACATACACACAGACATACATGCAATCATCGTGTATCCAACCATGGAGCACACATAACAATTAATACACCAGAGAACACATTGTCAAACAATACAAATATATGGCTGGCTTACGTACACAATGCTCGTACGAGACTCATTACCTATTTTAGAATAGGTATTACATGAATTTCGTCCGAACGGATTCCTAACCATCTCAACTACTACCACGTAAATCATCCAATCAAATGTACACACAGGCGCACACACCATATAACATAAATTCATCACATAATTTCTTATAAACAATCACATACACGATAAATAATTCAAACATCATTCAAATACTCATATACATACATATATTTCAAATATACGAGTATACACCTTATTACGAAATCAAATCTCTTATCTCTCACAGTCGTCATATCTCTTTATTTATCGTTCAATCATATTCATTTTCGAAATTTCTATCTAGAAACTTTTAATTCAATATCTTTACCAAGTAAACATATTCGTTTGGAGAAGACTTAGCTTATATTCTTTCCTCATCTCACTTAACCATCCCAACCTCTAAACAAATAATCGCATATGCGAAACGATAATAAACTTATTCACAGCTCATCATCACATACATATACAAATCATTACGTGTTCATACACTTGCATGCATCAATATGTACATGTAGCCATCAAAATCATCAAACTTTTCACTTCATATTATAGAAACAAAGGTCATACCTGTGATGGTATCGACTAATTCAATTGTTCACGATCTCGAAGTTCTTCATCAAATTCATCACTCAACTATCTTAAATCTTTCAATTGTTTTTACATTTATGTATATGTAGGTATATATATATATACAAACACATTTAAAACACGAAAAGAACGATTCGAGCACACATCGCATGGGTTACTTACCTGGTTACGCGAGCACTCCATGTCCTAGTCAAGTCTGCCAAAACAAATAGCGAAAAGCCTTCAGAATCATAACTTACAGAGCCCTCGATTAAACTACGACAAAATTATGAATTTTTCCGGTACAACCAAATCAAGTCCATTTTCAATGTTTTGAGTTTCGATAATCTTCAAACACCATTACAAATTATTCCAAGCCACTAGTTCACCTAAATTCTTGGTTTACACGTTTTTGGAAAATCTTCCAAAAAAAAGTTTCCGGAAACGCTACGGGAGGGTCCCGAACCCTCTGAACCTACCCAGATTTATCTAAACACTATCTTATCATCACATATGACTCATATCCATCATTACGATCAAAAATATATTAATATACGGAAAACTCACTTTTACCAAAAACTGGCATAATCTATCGGATCGATCTAATTCGTTCTGTTTTCACTCGGATTCTACCGAATGTTCATATTCAATATACTAATACACAAACAATTCATTTTATATCATTACGCTATCCTACGAAACTATTGGATGCATCCGAACATTTAACGGAAAACTTGAAATTTACAAATTTTTACTGGGAGGTCTTACCGAGATTTCGATGTCATATATGGACTCCAAATGATCCCATGAACGCGCTGGAATTGACGGAATTCCGATCGGAGATACTGTTCATCGTGGGTTACTATTCATCTGAATCTTCCTCCCTTGTTTCACGTGCAACCGAGCACGGATCGGAAAAATCATCGTTGTCATCGTGTAGTACTCTCCGAGAGCTTCGATTTGGCGGGTGGCTCGGGCCGTGAAACGAAGCAACGAGCCGAGATCGAACAACCCATTGCCACGCGTCTCTCTAATTTTCATCGCCATTTCCGACGTTTTTTTGCATCGCCGCCAGCCACCGTCGGATGCGTGGTGGCCAGACACTCCCCTTGTGCCGATGTGCAGGCCGGCAGTGGCCGGCTGGATGTCGGCGCAGCCAAAAACCAGTAGCTTCGAATTTGGGGATGGGGGGCCGGCTTGTGGATTTTGGGAAGTTATGCCTTTATGGGTATTTATAAAGAAGTTTCTGAAATTACTTCCTAACCCCTAAAATTACAATTAGGTCTCTGCCATAGAATTTTCTAGAAATTTCACATTTTGAAGCCCTTCTGATGCAAATTTCGAAAGGTTTTCCACACGAAAGTTGTTCGTCTCGGAAAAATGAGTCTAACTGTTCAAAAATCAGCTCAATCGGAGTTCGTTTGCACCTTTTATAGCTGCAACAATAAATTTTTACTCGTATAACGATAAAATCAGAAATCGCGTAATCGGTTCTCGAAATCACACATTTTCCAACGCGACGAAACTTCACTTTAAAATATTTTGAATTATTTCCCAACACATATACTCTGATTTTCGATTACCATCGCGTTCTAAATCCTTTACTTTAATTCAAAAATATTCCCGCACTGATCCAAAAAAAACTCGAGATATTACAATCAATCATTACTATTAATACACAGATGATAAAAAAAATTATAAAGAAACTTCAAATCTAAACTCAACATTGAATCTAAATTCTTATTGTTTTCATAAATGCCAGCCTGTTGTTTTTTTTTTTTTGAAGGATTTAGTTGTGTTGTGTGATAGCCAAAATTAATGTTACTTCAAATGTTAACGGGTGATACTTATATAATAATTGTGTAATTTTGCACTTAAAAAAAATATTGATTGGATACAAAATTCGTATACTATGATATATAATCTGGTGACTTTATTATTAAATCATTACGTTGAATTGAAATTACAAAATATATAAATGGCGATAGTTTGTATTTCAACTTTATAAACATTGTACTATATACATATATACCGCCTCCAAACCACTCCTTCCGGATTTAAACGGACAGATAAAACACACTTCCTAAATTCAACTCACGACCTTAAGATCAGATCTTGAACCCTACATCATCAAGTCACGCCATTTGAGGACTATATTATATTACTAATAATTATTAGTAATATAATTATTAGTATACATATTACTAATAATTTAAACTTTGAATTAAATATTTAACTACTATTAATTAATGAGGCATATGTTTAAGAGTTATGTCTGTTAGACATAATTATTGAGACATCTAACTATTTTTAATAATTATAATATTCTAATTTTAAGTGGTTGTTCCATCACTTGGTATCAGTTGGCATAAAACTCTTCACTAGTATAAATTACATTACCTAGCAATTAAAAAAGATAATTTGAATACAACTCTTATGGTGTGTTTACGCACTCTTAATCAGAATGAGATGAAATCAGAATGAAATGAAATCGGAATAAGCTGAAATGAGAATGGTAAATCAGAATCAGAATAAGTTGTTTACTTATGAGTCGGAATCAAAATCGGAATAAAGCAGTACTACCATTGATGTGTTTACTTTGTTTAATAATCGGAATGAATTGTTAAAAAGTTACAAAAATACCCTTAATTATAATTATATATTAAATTATCATATATTAATTATTATTAATTTTTAATATATTAAATTACTAAATATTAAATTATTCTTTTATTGAAATATTAAATATTATTTGAATTCAACTCTTAATCTATCTTTTCTCTTCTCAGAAATTCCACTAAACAATCTCATCAAAGAAGAAACAAATTATGCCTTATGGAAAACTTAATTATTTACTTGTTTCAACTATTTTAATTCTAAAATTTTCTAACATGATCTCTATTAGCTAAATTATTTTGTTGAAACACAATGAATAAGGAGTTGAATTTAAAAAAAAAAAAAAAAAATCAAAATGCAACATAAATGGTGGCAAGTGTTCATAAAAATGCATGTTCAATTGTTTAATCAGAAAATTTTAGTTGGCATTTTTTGACCTGCTTAATTGGATAATGATGTGATGATGATATGGAGCACAATTTATATATTCTCATGCTTTCATCGAGTGAAATAAAACATAAGGCCTATCTAGAATTATATATATATATATATATATATAAACCCAAATTGCATGCGTTCATCTTCATTAACAATTGTGATTAGGATATTGGATGGTATTAGAGAAGGAAAAATGAGCGAAATTTGGTGAAATTTAATGAAATCTTTTTTATGTTTTCAAATTAAACGGAATCCTCCCCATTTCATGCTTGAAAATTTTGAATTTTAATATAAAATAAAAAATCTTAATTTTTGATCGAAATTTAGGATTTTTAAACATTTAATTTAGGATATATGGCGGTTTTTCATTTCGATTTAAAAAATTGTTCAAAATTTAAGAAGATTTTTTTATCCCGAATCACAATCGGAATGAGATGTCCCAAAAGTCAGCCTTACCTCATGTTTTACAAAAAAAAAAAAAAAATATTTATAATAAAAATTCATGTATGAGGTTTCACTTAATTTTAAAACATTAGAAGAGTTTCACTTAGTTTCACCAAACATCATGACGTTTTGCTATTTTCCCTATTAGAGAATATACTCATTTTGTAAATTATCAAAATAAGATAAGATAAAATAACATAATATTAATTTTTAAAGATTGAGAGAGTTTTTGACAAAATCAAAAGTACATTTCAAAGCTCACAACACATTAATTAGTTTAATAAAATAGAGCTTGTGATTAAGATTTTATGTTATCTTATGATGATATTGTTTTGAACAGATTTTGAATTAGACAAGTGATCCACCATTCAAAAATCCAAATCACATCATTAGTGGTTGTTAATTATGATTGGTCACCTACCTTCAATGAATTTCTTTTAATCAATCTGAAATCAATGGTTCATAGAAAAGAGATTGTGCTTTAAATTGTTATCCATTTAAATTGAGTGTGTATTATTGATATAATGCAGCTATCCCCTGCATGCAGTGGCATTTGTTTGTATTATTGTCATTATTTATGGCAATATATATTGAGTTTAATTTTTTATTATTTTTCTATTTAATAAAATTTTGTGTAAAGTTAGGGCCTTAATATGTATAGGTATTTTGAGAGAGATTTTAACTAATTTTGCGATTCAGAGCAAGTAAGTTCCGATTTAATAAGTTTACTTTTTTAACAAGTATATCAAGTTGGGGTGCTTAAATATTACAAATTTCTTATTTATTGTTATTTATTTATTGTTCATTTTTTCATTTAATTTTTTTGATTCTTTTTTAATTTATTTAACATTACTTATGTATAATAGAAAATGTTCTCTTATATGTTATAAAAATATATTTTAAAATAATAGTACAAGTAATAATATAAAAAGTTACACTTAAAAATATAAAAACACAAATTATAATTTATGTTGCATCCAAAGTCTCTTCCCGGCGTATTTGGTGATATACCAAATACTCTGTACTATAATTGATTACATATCTTATAACGAGTGGCTCATCCTTTAGCTTTGTACGATGAATATTCTCACCACCACGTTGGGATGTGGTACAGTGTAATGAGGGTGTAAGAAAACTTGCACGAAGTGTCTGGCAACATGAGCAATATCTATTTCTTGACGTTCTTGGTCTGGAACTGTAGGGGACCTTAATGGGAAGTGAGTATAACAACTCCAAACATTCTCACCAAATGTATGCAGTATAAAAATTATACCTTGATGCGATGACAATTTCTAAACTCATTGAGTCCATCCAATATACCCCCGGAGCCGGCGATTTGAAGAAATGCAGTAAGTATAATAGATTGTCTGCCCAGTCGTTTAATGGATAAAGTCGATTATATAAATCTTTATTTTATTGAATCTCTTCAATAAAGTCGTATCGTACTTGACCCCAATCTTTTCCGCCATACCCGATTAGTGCGGCTATTGTTCTGAATTCACAATGATCGTCAGCTTAAACATCAACAGTGTGAGAAATATAATATTGATATGCCACGAGAAATTTCTTAATATAATTATCACAGATCGATAGAATTGGAGAGTGATCATGGGTCGATTGAGTATTGTGAATCATCGGTCTCCTCTCATGGCTCCCTGTCCCTTGAGTCGTTACAGTCAATTGAGTAACCCTAGATCATAAAGTAGATGCATCTCCATAAGAAGGTATGCGATGTCTGCTTTGCTCATCTCTGCATGTATCTCACATGACCAACTATATGAAAATGAACCCAAGTTATAGTCATCCATAATGTTCTACTAAAAAGATAACTCTATGAGAGAATGATAGGCTGAAAGGGAAAGAAAAGAGAAGATGAGAGAGACTCAAATGATCTTTTAAATGATCTTACCTTCAAACTTGCAAACTACCTCTTTATATAAGAAGTAAATACAAATAAAACAAATAATTTTTAATAAAGTAAAAGTAGATATAGATATTGCTTTACGAAAGAAAATAAGATAAACAACTTTTAATAAAGCAAAAATAAAATCAGAATCAGAATCAACTCAACTTTTAATAAAGCAAAAATAAAAATAAAATCAGAATCAACACGACTTTAGATAAAGCAAAGTAAATTTCTCTACTTTAAAAAAAATATGAATAAAAAAAATATAAGATTTATTAAATAAATAAACTATAAAAAAATATAAATATAAAAAATATATAAGATAAAAAATAAAATAATTAATTCATAAAGTAAAATAAAATAATTAAAAGTAATATAAGAAAAAAATTAAGGGGAAAAAATAAGAGGAAATTAACGCATTTCCGCGCGGTGAGGGGAAAAAATAAAAGAGAAAAGTATTAGAAAATAATTAAATGGGAAAAAAAAGTATTTTAAAAGTAAATAAAAGGGAAAAGATAATGACATATTATTGGAAAGAAAATTGAAGAAAGGGAATAAATGGGGTAAATAAATAGTGTTAAATAAATTAAAAAAAATTCTATTATATTTAAGTAGTGTTAAATAAATTAAAAACGAATCAAAAAAATTAAATGAATAAATGAACACAAAATAAATAATAATAAATATGAAATTTGTAATTTTTATTAAACAGATAAAAAAATAGATATACAAAGAGAAAAAAATATAAATTTAACAAAAATAAAAAATTAATTTATAAAATAAAAATATTTAATTAATAAAATAAAATATGTATGTCATTTGTAGATTAATATATATATATATATATATATATATATATATATTATATATATATATATATAATCACTACAAGAAAATGAACTTTTAGCGTCCAAAACTTTAGCGTCGAATTTAATTGCGACGCTAATAATCACTTTTAGCGTCGAAATTAATATTCAACGCCAAATGTCAAGATTTTAGTGATGAGTATCATATTCGACGCAAAATAGTCTACTTTTAGCGTCGAATACGATTTTCGACGCTAAAAGTGCAACTTTTAACGTCGAAAAATTTTCGACGCTAAAGATTTTCAACTATTCCCATAATCTTTGGCGTCAACATAAATTGCGACGCTAAATTTTATACATTTAGCGTCAAAAAACCTATTCGAGGCCGAAAAATTGACATTTAGCGTCGACTAGGTTGCGTCGCTAAAGATTTATGAAGATACCACCGACAATCGTTAATCTTTAGCGTCCAAATTTATTTTAGATGCTAAAAATCAAACATTTACCGTCGAAATAAGGGATTCGACGCTAAAAATAGATTAAAATGCAGAATGCCACCAACCATTCTCCCCCTCTGCTTTTTCTCTCATCCTCTTCATTCTCATCCTCTGCAATATGAGATTCTCTCATCTGCAACCTCACAACTCTCCTACAAATTTTAAATAAAATTGTAATTAATTTTCCATAAGGTAAATCTTCTTTCATATATCTTTATTATTTTTCTTTATATTTGCAAAGAATAATTATATATCTCACTTAAGTATTTCAGTTTAATCTTTGTAAAAAATTATGGTTTTCATTTTTTATGATTATGTTTATTATATACTTAGTGGTTTATGTTTCATATATGTAGATTATTTAATTAACTAAATATATTTTTTTTCCTGTAAACTAATTAATTAATCAACTAAATATATATGTATATGCTTAAATAAATAATTAATGAATTGGTAATGTTGATGAGTGTAATATGATGTTTAATAATTATCTTTTTATATTTAGGTATTTGGCTGAAATGGATAGAAATTAGATGAGCTCGGTGGATAGATTGAGTGTTGAATACCGTAATGGAGTGCATGAGTTCATGGAATTGGCAAAGCAACATATTGATGTAGAAGGCCGTGTTCGGTGTCCATGTACAAATTGTTTGAATAGGAAAAGAAAACGGTTAGATGAAGTTCATAATCATTTATACATGATGGGAATATCACCAACTTACCGTACGTGGATTTATCACGGTGAGCAGTATAATTCTCAATCACGGTTTATTGATTCCGGTGAAGGGAGCAGTAGTTACAATCAACCTGCAAACGATGAGATAACTGATGCTTTGCATGACTTACAAGGTCCACAACTTGGTCATAGTGTTAGTGGTGACATACCAGTGTTAAGTGGAAATGATCAAAATTTATTTAGTGAACTACTTGATGAGGCAAAAAAAAATCAATTTGAAGGTGCTGGAATGTCGATATTGAATTTCGTTGTGAAATTATTACACATTAAAATGATCAACAGAATGACCAACAAAAGTATTGATATGATGCTGGAGTTACTGGGGCAAATGTTACCGGTTGGAAGCGAATTACCTAAGTCGTATTACGAGGCAAAGAAAATATTGCGTGATCTGGGAATGGGGTATGAATCCATTCATGCTTGTAAATATGACTGTGTATTATTTCGTGCCGAGTATGAATCACTTGAATATTATCCGATATATGGTGAAAGTCGGTACAAAGTCCGTGATATGGGGAAGAAAGTGCCTCAAAAGATATTGCGATATTTCTCATTAACGTCCAGACTACATAGGTTGTTCATGTCACGACACACATCGACTGACATGATGTGGCATCCTGAAAAGAGGATCGGTGCGGAGGGCATACTTAGACATCATGCGGATGGAACCGAGTGAAAGAAATTTGATGACATGTACCCCCGTTTCGTTGAGGACCCCCGTAATGTCAGGTTAGGTCTTGCATTTGATGGTTTTAACCCGTTTGGGAATATGTACAACTCTTATAGCATGTGGCCCGTTATTGTTATTCCATATAACTTACCTCCATAGAAATGTATGAAGGATATGTTTATGTTTATGTCATTGCTTATCCCTGGTCCACGTTCCCCTGGTAAAGATAAGAATATTTACTTTAGACCATTGATCGATGAGTTACAAACATTATGAAATGTGGGTGCACATACTTATGATGCAGCTTTCGAGCAGTATTTTCAGATGCATGCCGCATTATTATGGACAATTAATGATTTTCCAGCTTATGGTTCATTATCTGGATGGATCACTAAGGGATACATGACATGTCCAGTTTGTGCGGGTCAAACACCTTCGCAACGATTACGGAATAAAATAGGATACACAGGGCACATAAGATTTCTTGAGTTGAGTCATCCTTGGCGAATGAGTAAATCATTCAACGGTCAATAAGAACCTCAGAGTATGCCCAGTCCATTGTCTGGATTCGACATACTTTGCCAACATCAACATCTCAGAGACATCACACCAGGGAAACATCCTAATAATAGAGATAAAAATCGAAAATGTCAACCTGAAGAGTTGAATTGGACAGGAAAGAGTATTTTCTTTGAGTTAGAATATTGGGGGACTCTGCGTTTACGACATAATTTGGATGTCATGCATATAGAAAAAAACATATGCGAGAGTTTAGTGGGAACACTCTTCAATATTCCAGGTGAGACAAAAGACAATGTCAATGCTAGATTAGACCTACAAGATCTTAGAATTAGCAGTGAATTACATTTACAGGTCACTCCCCGAGGTCTTATTAAGCCACCTGCTAGTTACGTGCTAACTCAATCAGAGAGAAAATCATTCTGTGATTGACTGAAAATGGTTAAATTTCCTGATGATTATGCATCGAATATTGGGCTTTGGGGTCAGAGATGATACAATAACGGGGTTAAAGTGTCACGATTGTCATGTGCTTTTGGAGATTCTCCTTCTTGTTGGCATTCGACCTTATCTGCCCCCGAATGTATGCGACGTCGTACTTGATCTATGTGGCTTCTTTAAACAATTATGTCAGAGGACATTAACCACATCTATTATTGACGAACTTAAACGAGGAATCATGATAATCCTGTGCAAGCTGGAGTGAATATTGCCACCCGTTTTTTTTTATGTGATGGTACATCTGGCCGTGTATTTACCGGCTGAAGCTAAGAAGGGAGGTCATGTCCATTACAGATGGATGTATCCCATTGAGAGGTACTATACAGTTTTAAATATTATATTCTTAAATTTTGTGTGTGCATTAAATTTATTATTAATGCAAACTTGTTGTCATATCTGCAGGGCTTTGGGACATTACAAACAATATGTGAAAAACAAGGCGCGACCTGAAGGGTCAATAGCGGAGGCTGTTGTAATAAGTGAGGCAATAATATTTTGTTCGATGTACATGCAGAATATTGAAACTCATTTTAATCGTCGGCCACAGAATTATGATGAAGATGCAAGTAATAAGCAAGATATCACAGTGTTCCATCAAAATTACAGACCGTTTGGAGCAGTAGGTGTCAAATTACTAACATTTGAGGAAGCTCAACGTGCACATTGGTTTATATTGAGTAATTGCGATGAAGTGCAACCATATTTAACGTAAGTCTTTTTGGTGCATAACTGTATTTTTATTGTCATACATTAACGTAACTCATTTTTTGTAGGCAAAATATTACAATGCTACAATGTGGTGGTGACCACAACGTTGATGGAAGACACAAAAAAAAATTTCCTAAATGGTTTGAGACAACTGTAAGCTCTAACATTGTCTATTTATTTTTATCCTAACAGTAAATATTTCAGTTTGTTATATTAACACATAAATAATATCATGTGTTAGATAAACAACCAAGTGCAAAATAGTCAACTGGACTCGTCCTCCTCGTTGGTTTCCTTGGCATATGGGCCTCAAAAGCAGGCTTACGAATACAGTGGATGCATTGTGAACGGAGTTAGATTTCATACCGAGCAGCGAGATGTTTCACATGTCACTCAGAATTATGGAATTGTAGTCCCAGGAGAACACGGCTCAAATATTATTGACTTCTACGGAGTGTTGCAATCAATCATTGAGTTGATATACAGACCCAGACGACATATTGTGCTATTCGAATGCAAGTGGTTTGACACAAATGCCAGGAAGAAGAGAATTCAAGTTAGTAATCATCTAACGTCAATTAATGTTCAACGTTATTGGTACAAGAATGATCCATATATTTTTTGTACCCAAGTACGGTCTGTGATATATATATATGATCCAAAGCTAGGAAATGGTTGGATGGTGGTAGAAAAGTTACAACATATGGGCATTTGGGACACGCATGAGAAAGATAGTGTTGAAATATCAGATGAAGCACAAGAAGTCTCTGACAACTTCGAAGTTGCTGAACAGATATTTCATGTACCAAATATCACCGTTCCTGAAAATATCACGTTAACTCAAGAAAATACAGATGTTGAGACAATTCCCCATTCTGAAGTTAGCGTAGAAGCAGCAAATGAAGAAGAATTCGACACTGAAGATGACTTCGAGTCCAGTCACGAATCCTCAAATACCGAAGATAATAGTGACTAAACTAGTTAGTATATGATGTGATGAATGAATAATTTTTACTATTATAATGGATGGTTGTTGTTGTTTTGAATTATTATCATCATGGATGATTGGTGTTGTTGTTGTCATGAATTATTAGTATATCATGGTTGAATGGTTGCTTTTTGTTATTATTAAAATAATTTATTATCATATTATTATTAATACCCTTTAGCGTCGACATACGATTTCGACGCTAAAATACCGAATTTAGCGTCGAAATATTAAATCGATGATAAAATCATCACATTTAGCGTCGTAATAAATTAATCGACGCTAAAGGTCAGACTTTTAGCGTCGATTTAATATTTCGACACTAAAGGTAATACTTTTATTTTCCCTAAAAAATATCCCTTATTTTTCAGTTACCGCCATTGTTTTAGCGTTGACATTTTCGACGCTAATACGAAAAAATTTCGACGCTAAATGGTTATTAAAATCCTTAATTTCGGTTTCACCTCATTCTTCTCTGCTTCACGTAATCAGTTGCTTCCCTCTAAATTTTGACATTTTAGGGGCTTCAATCTTCAACTCTAATCATTTTGGACACGCAAGAATCAAGGTAATCTTCAACTCTCATTTCGGTTCAACTCTCATTCTTGTGTTTATTGGCTGATGGGTTTTGTATTTGGTTTCGTTTCACAGCTTTGGGTCCTTAGGTTTTTGTTTTTCGATTCTTCTTCACATGTGTCTTTGTTTATTGTGTTTATTGGCTGTTGGATTTGTGTTTGTTCGGTGAAGGCAGGGGATGATACTGTTTGTTGAATGAAATTTTTTGGATTTTTTTCAGTTAAATTATTTGTATATTTTCTTGATTAAATTGGAAAATTTATGTTATATTGATGCATTATGTATATTTGATTTAAGAATGTATTACTAACACTTATGCTTAGAATTTAAGAACTCGCAAAAATCTGTTGAGTACTAATAAGAGTTTAGTAATAAGTATAAATCATATAAGATATGTTTGGTAATTTAAAATAAAGCCTGCAACGGATATGGAGCATGTTTGGTAATTTAATTTCAAAACGGTCTGAGTTTGATATTGACAAACCAACATTAAATCCTACCCACTGCTATCTCTAGTCAATACCAATACAAACCAACATTACCAACCAGAACAGTAGTAATTTGCTGATGTTCTGCTCCCAGAACAGCAACAATTTGCTGCTGTTATTCTCTTATCATGTGCTTGATCAATTTCAAACACATGATAATTATTTCAATTTCAAAATCAATACGAGATTCAAAATTATTTCAATTGCTGTTGTTCTGCCAAATTCGGGAAGTTTTTCATCCCAAATAAAAGATATGGCTAAAATAGTCTCGAATTTTGATCGAGTTTCGAGATCCCTTATCATTCGAATCGAGATTCAGGATGACAATTATTTCAATTTAAAAATCAATACGAGATTCAAAATTATTGATGACTCATTGAAATGGTGAAAAAATGGATTGGTGAATAATGAAGTCGTGTCAAGAATGTGTATGTGTGTGTGGCCGAATAAGAATAGTTTTTGTTAGAAATATTGATGACTTATTGTGTGAAGATTGTGTAGAGTTGTTAATGAAATCTTACTATTATATTGTTGCATCGGATGTTAGGGCAGTCTTAAATGTATATTGTTGCATGTAATGAATATGAAGTGTAGATTGAGCATATGATGAATGAAAAAACAAAGCATGTTGTTTTTGTCACTTCTAATTACAAAACATTGTTATTTTGCATATGGAACCGCACAATCGCAGACGGGCTAATACGACTCCATCTACATCAGCAAGGACAGATGCCCCTGCTGGAGTCTCTGCTAGCATAGGTGACTCGAGTACAGCGAAGGGTCGAGGACGCACTCGGGACCTGGGGTTGGTTAAACACGTTAAGGCTCACGGCCGTATCCAGATTGAGATATCAGATGATGGACAAAGACAAGTCGGACACCATAATTCAGCGTTTACTAAAGCCATAGGTGCTACAGCTCGGTTTGAAGCTCCCCAAAACTACGTTTCTTGGAGAGAGAAACCGTGGGAGACGAAAATCAACCAGCTCTTCTCTTCGCTACTTGTGAGTTTCCTTACGGTATTAAGTTTTCGATATTGTTTGTTAGTTAAAATTTTTATTTTATACTCATTTTTAGTCGGTTGCTATTCCTGTAGGAGTGTTTCGACTTCGATCTGACCAAAGTGAATGTCCAACAGTATATTGACTATCACACGAGGAAAAGTTATAAGAATTATAGGACAAAAGTCCTGAAACCAATATTCGACAAACATGGACCTTTGGATGCTCCATAACATAAGCCTGATTTTATAGAGGAGCAAGACTGGACATTCTTGTGTGAGCTTTGGTCTAGCAAGAAACACGAGGTAAATTTTAAAATAAACAGAAATTTATAATTCTCTTTGTTTTCGGTACTTACAGTGTTGTTAAATGCAGGATAAATGTCACGTAAATGCGGAAAATCGAAGTCACTTGTGTTTTAACCACCATGGAGGTTTGAAGCCATTTATCCAACATCGTGCCGAACATTCTGAGGTAAATATATCCTAACGTGTTTAACAGTTCATTATTTTTACTAATGTGGAATAATACTAAATGTATTTTCTATTTTTAGCAGAGTAGCACAGGTGAGGTACAATCAATTTCAGATTTTTTTCCGAGTGACGCATTACAATGAGAAGAACAAATGGATAAATGAAGAAGCCGAACGCTGCTATGTAAGTTTAAGTTTTTAAAATAAAATAATTATTATTATAAATGTTAATTTTTTTTTCAAATTCTAACATTAACTTATTTCTTTTAAACAGAACGAAATGATGGATCTTCAACATCAAACTCATGAGACAGGGTCCGACCCGATACCATATGAGCATTTGTCGCAATTGGTTTTCAAAAACCAGACAGCTTACAACGTCAGCCTTGTCACTCGTAAAAAGCCAACGTCATCTGCACGCACTACTGTTTATTCGGACAATGACTTATGTCTTCGAGACCAGTTAGCCACCACCCAAGACCGGCTAGCCACCATTGAAGACCAGCTATCCACCACCCAAGACGAGCTGAAGAAGACTAAAGAGGAGCTACAACAGGTCAAGGTGGAACACGAGAAGAAGTTGGAGCAGTTCGACCAGAAGATACGGGCTTTTCGGGAGATATTGGAGGCCTCACTCGGTCAGGGTGCATTAGGCTCGAGCGCCCCCATCACAGTAGCAATAAATTTTATATCCATTTGTATAAACATTCTGAACATATAGTTTTAATATAATATGTATTTTTATATGGTAAAGACGTAATGACTAGCCATGGTGCTGTTGCAAAAACATCGCAACTGACATTGAGTAGCATCATGACGTTGTCATTCTCAGACAGTTCCTGGTCAAGGTTTACACTAATTGGTCAGTATAGTAAACCCGTTGAGACCGGTACATGTCGTATACTGGAATATATGATTCCAATGGTTTCTCAATGAGACGTGTAGGTGTTTATAGCGGATAAACATTGAACGACTCACCAAAGATTCTTAATGGATGGTACACCAACGTCAATAAGAATCTTATCGGGTTGAGTATCACTTGTGATTCTTAGACTTGAGATACCACTGTGGGCGCATGAGACATCTTCCACACTTAGATGGCAGTCACGTCACCGATCTCTTTAGATCAGACCTCCGCCTATTCGTTAGGTGTGGATAGATCCTCAGGGTGTCCTGTGTGTATCGAGATAGGATTCGTCAGTTCTGTGTATCAAAGCATAGGTAGTCCATATGATTAGCAATCAGATAAAAACCATGGGCCCGTGGTACAATTTAGAAGCTAGTTCTAAATGTTTTTTTGAGATTGCTAATAGAGACGTCGACGGGATAATCCCCATAGAGATTTGACGTTTACATCTATATCTCTGGGATATATCCGGATACCTGTGACGGAGGAATTATACATTTGCCATGACCTCGATTTGTATGATTCAGCGAGTTTATCCGTGTTCGTCATAATTTACGGGTGGATAAATTATGGACACGAAATTGGATTTCGTGATAGATATGTCTGAATCTAGAGAGTTTCACTAATGAAATATACTCGTAGAGCACTAGGGCAAAAATTATAAATAATATTGATTATTTATAAAGTTGTTTAAAGGTTAAACGCAAAATACATGTGTAGGGACCCGATAATCATTTCCTTAATTTTTGTGTATTTGCATTTAATGTTAGATTAACTCAAATACACATTAATTAATTGTCAAATTGAGATATTTGACTAATATTATAAATATATATATATGTATTTTATATTTAATGTAAATATAATACATATATTTAATATATTTGTATTTAAACAATTAATTAATTATTTAATTGTTAAATGATTAAATTAATTAAAATATGAATATTTTAAGTTATGATATTTATTTTAATGACTTGAGTTGCCTTTGTTGACTTGCTTTATTACATTAAATGGTTTAATGATTAAGGTTAACAAGTTGATAAAGACAAAATTAAATGAAACAAAAATAAAAAATATCTAGATATTATACTTAGCAAAATTCGGCCAAGGGTATTATTGTGCAAGTATATATTGTTTTGTTTCATTTAGGGTTTTATAACCTTTCACACTTTATCAAAAACTCCATTAAAAGGAAAGCAAAGAAGCTTGAGAAAAAGAAAAGAAAAATCAAAGAAAAGCTTGGATTTAAGTAAGTATTTCCAACTTGCCATTAGAGAGAAAAATGTTCCTCTTGTTCTTGGCCATATCTTGTGATGTTCTTAAGTTTTTCTATTCTTTATTCTTTGTATTTTTGGTGGATGAAAGTTTGATAAAGGGGTTGAGCATGTATAAAGTTGATAGAATGTTACTAATGAGCTAGTAAGCATTCTTTTCATGGTTTTAGAACCTTGTTGCTAATCTAGAGTTATTGACCCACTCTTAAATGACATAGATTTGTTCTATAGTTGTTTCATTGTGGTGAGGCTTGATTGTAATGGAAGAAACATGATTGAAGTATTGGATTTAACCAATTTGGTCTAATTTGTCCAATTTGATGAAATTGAAAAATTAGGGTTTAAGACCACTTCCAAATTTGGGGCTTTTCATTTATGTTGTGTATTTGGATGTGTATATGATACATATAAAATCTTATGTTGATTGAATTTCATCTTGATGTGTTTTGAACATGGAAAGTGCAAAATGCACATTATGCTCCCTTTGGAGGCTCTCGACCATGATGATGATTTTTGGGGTTTCATGTTGCAATTTGTTTTTTAATGGGTAGGACATGTTAAATTCATATTTGTAATGATTTAGAATCATCCAAAATCGTTTCGAACAATTTCGGATTAATATGAACAAAATGTAATGTTTATGGATAATTCGGTAATTACACAAAAATATGATTTGTTGTGTAAAATTTCATAATTTGATAATTGGATAATTAAATAAATATTTTTATTTAATTAATCCGAGAAAAAGTTTTGAAATTGGAAAATTTTGATTTTCCACTGTTCCGCTGCGTTAATGGATTTTCGCAATAAAACCTCTTCAGTTGGAGGCCTCACTCGGTCAGGGTGCATTGGGCTCTAGCGCCCCCATCACAGTAGCAATAAATTTTATATCCATTTGTATAAATATTCTGAACAGTTAGTTTTAATATAATATGTATTTTTTAAAATAAATTTTCATTATAATAATAAAATAATTATTAGAATATTTCCTAATTGTGTTATTAATCATGAATTTGTTTTCAAATAATAAAATTTTTTAAAATATAAAATTAATTATTTTAGAGCAAAATTATGTAAATTAATATTTTTTTTTAAAAAAAAAACACATTTTAAAACTATTTTCGTCGAATTATTCGACGCTAAATGTGGTTTTGGCGTCGAATATTTCGACGCTAAAAGTTTAAAAATCACCGCTGTAAGTATTCAAATATTATTTTTTAATTTAATTTAACGTCGTGTCGGTTCGACGCTAAAAGTCTAATTTTAGCGTCGAATTATTTCGTCGCAATAAATGAACTATAGCGTCAGGAACTTTTATTTAGCGTCAAAATAAATTGGACGCAAACGTACAGTTTTTAGCATCGAACCTCTCTATTTCGACGTTAAATATCGTTCTTGTCCATATTTTGATGTCTAATTTTGGCGTCTAATTTATTCGACGCTAATTTTCATTTGCGTCGAACGTGCGACTTTGGGCGTCGATTATTTTCAACGCTAAAGAACATAATTTTTGTAGTGAATAGATTTTGGGGAGAGAGGTAACTATGTCATTTGTAGGGGGGACAAAAAGGGGATTTGTCGAGGGGAGAGTGGGAGAAGAAATTTTCATCAAGTTATTTAGATCGGAGTAATTCTTTGGCGCAATGAAGACATGAGTGATATGGTATTACCAACAAATTAATAAATGACATGAATGATTCAATACTTATTTTTAGTTATTTTTTAATATTTTAACACGCGTAATAATAAATTATTAGATTATTGTACAGATGATGTGGTACCTATATTTTTTCTGCTGAAGGGATTTTAGGGAAGTAGTAAATAAAAGATTAGGAGTGATGTTCATTGAACAAGTTCATATGGATTCAACAAAGCAGCAAACATTGTAATAAGGAATCTTAAATAGTGTAAGATATAATATATTTTTATTTATTAACTCTCTAAATAAATATCAATAATCTGGGTGTATCCCTGTAAATATAAGGAGAAAATTTCGAACATAATTAATTATTTAAAATTAATTAATATAAAATTCAGTATTAAAAATAATATTCGGCCGGCCTCATAAAAACGGTTTCTTCAACATTTTTATTTCTTTGCGGTTAGGATTTATCTATTAATTCAGCATTGGATCTTAATTTCTCGTAAATACCCATCAATAAAGATTTAGTTTCCGTTTTCATATAAAAAATATTCATATCATTTCATTGAATAATTTTTTGATATCACCATTGTATGATTGACACGGTATCAACAAGACAACAACCAATAATCAAATGCCATATAGGGTTGTGTTAAGCAAAATTATTATTTGTTACTTTTTTTTTATTATTTTTGTTGGGGTTTTATGGCAGCATATCGGCAACGCAGCGGAATCACTGAAAATCAAAATTTTCCGATTTCAAAATTTTTTCTCGGATTAATTAAATAAACTTATTTATTTAATTATCCAATTATCAAATTCTGAAAAATTACACAAGAAATCGTATTTCTTAGTAATTACTGAATTACCCCATAACTTTGTAAATTGATCACTTTAGTCCAAAAATTATCAAATATAATTTTGAATGATTCTAAATCATTTCTAAAATATTTTTCAACACATCTAATGCATCAAAATCAGATTTCACACAAATCCCCAATTTTTGAGCTAATTGCCGTGAACCCCCAAATTTTCCAATTAATTTCAATTTGGTCCCTTTTGTTCAAAACAAGCCAAAATCAAATCCAATCAACCTAAAATTTTACATGCATCATATTCATACCATAATACATCACATATATGAAAAGCCCCAAATTTGGAGTGGGTTATGAACCCTAATTTTTTCAATTTCATCAAATTGAGTAATTTTACCAAATCTTTAAAATCCAACACTTTAATCCATTCAATACTTCACCAATCTAGCCTCACCACTTTGAAACAAATCTAGAACAATTCTAGGTCACCAAGGAGTGGCTTACCAACTCTAGAATGACAACTTGATTTTCCAAAAATCAAAAGTAAAGCTTTGAAACCATTTCAAGCTTACTTACATGCATAAATCTTTCATCAAAGTTCACAACCAAAATAAACACAAACTATAAGAAGAGAGACAACACCAAAGCAACACAAAAGGATGCTAAGCATGTTAGAAATAATTTTCATGTTGAAAACTTTGAAGAAAAACTTACAAAAATATGATTTTTCCAAGCTTTCTTCTTTAGGCCATCAAACTTTTCTCTCATCTTCTTTTATGTTTATTTGGTATCTAATGAACTTCTCTAACCCTAAAAGATGAAACAAAACAATATATACCTCACCCAAAATGCACTTGGCCGAAATTGGAGGCAATAATATCTAGATATTATATTTTTGTTTCATTTAAATTCAATTTGTCAACTTACAACTTTAATCATAAAACCATTTAATGAATAAAGTAAGTCAACAATTGCAACTCAAAAATATAACAATTATATTTATTTTAGGGTGTTGGCCGAATTTGACAAAAAGAAAAGGAAATTGATTTTTTAATTTTAAACAATTTAAAACAAATATCTTAAGAAGTCAAAACCATTTTGACAACATTTTCCTTTAAGTATAAGTCAACAATTTACACTTATAATCATTTCATAACTTTATCATTTGGTGAGATATTTACATTTTAATTATATTAATCATTTAACAATTAAATAATTAAATAATTAATTAAATACAAATATCTCAAATATATGTATTATATTTACTTTAAATATCTCAAATACATATATATAAATGATATATGTTAAATACCTTTATTTGATAATTTATTAATATGTATTTAATAATATCATACATTTAATACAAATACACATTAATTAGGAAATGACTGGTCGGCCCGTTTGCATGTATTTTTCGTTTAACAATTAAACGATTTATAAATAATCATCATTATTCATAAAAGTTGTCCTAGTGCTCTACGAGTATATTTCATTAGTGAGACTCTCTAGATTCAGGTATATCCGTCACAAAATCCAATTTCGTGTCCATAATTTACCCACCCGTAAATTATGACAACCACAGATAAACTAGCTGAATCATACATGTCGAGGTCATTACATACGTATAATCCCTCCGTCACAGGTATCCGGATAATGCCAGAGATATAAATGTAAACGTCAAATCTCTATAGGTATTATCATGTCGACGATTCTATTAGCAATCTATAAATAACATTCGGAACTCACTTCTGAAGTATACTATGGCCATAGATTTAACCGGTTGCTAATCACATATGGATTACCTATGCTCTGTACACAGAACTGACAGATCCTATCTTGACACACATATGATATCCTGAGGATAGGTCCACACCCAACGAACAGGCAGAGGTCTGATATAAATAGATCGGTGACGTGACTACCATCTAAGTGTGGAGGATGTCTCATACATCCACAGTGGTATCTCAAGTCGAAGGACCACTATGCTACTCAACCCGAAAAGATTCTTATTGACGTTGGTGTACCATCCATTAAGAATCTTCGGTGAGTCGTTCAGTGTTTATCCACTATAAACACCTACACGTCTATACGAGTCTCCCCAGACTCATGGTTCATTGGGATAAACCATCGGACCAAGTCTCGATATACGATATGTACTTGTCTCAACGGATTTGACTAACCGACCCGTGTTAGTAAATCTTGACCGGGAACTATATTTGATAATATATATTTAGCAGTGACACTTCCCAATAACAATTACAAACTACCTTTGTAACTGTGTACTGTATTATATATTATCGGGCCTTTGTCTAATATATACATATCACTAAACCACATTTAGTTTAAATCTAATTGTAATCAGATCGAATACGTATATAAAAACAAGAGGTGCAACCATAAATAAGTAATATTATGGAAAAAGAAATTGATCGTATTCATGAATCAAACATAAATACGATGCGGATTGCGCTCTGAGCACCAACCCCGACAATTTTAACATGCTTTGCTAATGTATTATTTGATTATTGCATCCGTAAAATAGTATCACCAAGGCCAACCAATAACCATATAACATGATACTGACTTTTAAATATTACATACAAAGGACCCACATGAACTGATTAATCGTTTTATAAATCTCATAATTCACTAAATCATGTTTTCACTCTTGGATTATATTGCATTTCTTGGCATTTTATATTAGTCTTCATTTTGTGTTGTGTGTTGAAAAATAATAACCTTTTTATTTTTCTCAGGAACTATAAACTATGTTTCTTTTAATATTTTTTTTAGCTAAAAATATTCTTTTGTTATTACTTTTTCTTTTGTTAATGGTCTCTGAGATAGTAAGCAATTAATATCAAGTTGGTATGCTGCAACTATATATATATATATATATTTGGAATCGTTGGAAACCTCGCAACCAAACCATTCATTCCGGACTTAAGCGGAGCAGGTAAAACTCTCGGTTGTCTCATGCTCTTATAAGAAACACACTCTCTGAATTCGAACTCAAGACCTCAAGATGAGATCCTAAACCCTACACCACCAGGCCACGCTTCTTGGGGACATGTTGCAACTATATGCCTTGCAATTTACCAACAAAAGACACCTTAATTAAGTAAATACCTCTTTATTTAACACCAAGTTTTGGCTTTCTTTTTACAATATTGTTAGCATAATTTTGAAGAAAACAGGAAAACAAAACTTGGATTCCCTGTTGAATTGTAAGATTAAAAAACCCTAGCTAATTATAGTATCTGTGCAACAAGCTAATGAAGCCTTTGAGAATATGACTAATAAAAATATAAATATTTTTTTTAGAAACTTTGAATATCCCGCCGATAAATCATCTGATTTGGGTTTAAGTGAAGCAGATAAAATTTTTGTTTGGCCCAAACCCTTACAAGAAATGCACCTCTGAATTCGAACCTAAACCTAGAGGCCAGATCATAAGCCTTACACCAGCAAACCACGAGCCGTTCTGTTAGCACAGAGCAAACTATTCTTTCACCTTTTAAAATATAAATACAACTGATCTATATAACCATAATTGATTTTAAAAATCCAGATTTAAAATTGACATCAATTCAACACTATATTATTATTAGTCGGTAGTATAATACAGTCTAGTTTCAAATCTGAATTTTTAAACGTGAGAGATGTTGGAGAATGACTCCTCCTTAAAAAAAAAAAAAAGAGGAGTATTTATTGTCATATTGTAAGGAATCAGATGGGAGAAAATCTAGTAATAGAAGAAAGTGCCAACCCAGCTGGAGAATTTAATGGTGGTATTTTAGCTGAATGTCCTTAACATCAACACTGTTGCTCTTCTGTGCTTCACCTGCCTTTAATGCTTTTGCACATGGAGGGGTCTTTCCATGGCAGCTCTTTTCTGTATAATTTAAATGAATGGCCTGCAAGAGGTTGGAGATGAATTAATATTTAAACCTATCTATCTACTTTTCCATTTTATCATTCCCACTTTTATATTATTTGTTTACTTTGAGGGTACAAATGAAACTTATAATCCTTTTGGATTCGGTTGTGATTCTCATTCTCATTTGAATAATGTACATATCATTTTGTGTTTATGTTGTGTGTGTATATTTAACTTATATATCTACCCACTATCATATAAATACATGTTTCTGTTTTTATTTTGTAGGGTCATTGAATAAAAAATATTTAACAAAATAGGATTTGTTTAATTAGTTGCTTGCATACGGTAAGGCATATTCTTGGTTTATATATCATACTAGTTCAGATGCGGATCATGCGAACGTTTTATCGTCAGCATATATAATATTTATAAATTTAGTTAGCTTTACCACACGAATTTGGATTCAGTACTAAGTTATGTTGTATTAATCTTTTTTATAATCTTTTATCACGTGTGCATTTATAGCATTAAACGGCTAAGATTCAGTTACAATTAATTTTTTAATTTCTTTTGTTAGGAAAATGATAGTTTGTCCTATGGATCGAACAAGCAAAACAAGTTATTAGTAAATAAGAGTTTGCTGCTTTACCTATTTGGGCATACTTTGAGACAAAGTAACAGCTTTATTTTGTTAGTATTTACAGTGAAAAAAATTTGAACACAAGGGATGTATATATTATATATTTTATTATGAACACACACATATATGTGCTTTGCCAGAAAATTTCTTTATACAATTCTGACGATATTGTGATCTACAAGACAAAAGAGATCAAGAAAGGGATGAAAATTAATTAACCAGGATAATTAACTAACATGGACAAAGGAACCAAGCAAAGCCCTCTTCTCTTCAAATCTGTACAATCGTTCTGACCAATATTGAAATTCATACTTCTTTGTTCTTGCTGCAGCTCTGAGGCATCTCCTTTTCCCTGTAAATTCATCAAAGCTCAATGAGCTCATGTAACCATCGATCAATACCAAACGAAACAATACACAATAAAATAATTATAATAATAGCAGAAAATAATAATAATATTAATATGAACAATATTAAGTATACCAGAGAACTATACATATGATCATCAGGCTTCCTGGGATTCATATCAATCGGTTCCAAATCACTGACCTGTATAATAATATATTGATCCGTATCGAAAGTTAGAGAAAAATTTATTTGAAGACCAAGAAAAGAAGTATATAAAAAAAATTTTGGTTTATAATCAATCTGACCTTGGGGCTATTGACAGGAGAGCTAGCAGTATCTTCTAAAGAATCATCATCACAAATTTGTTTGGTTCTTGGCTTCTTGAATTTGAACTTCTTTGGCATCTTGGTGGTGGCAACGTGATGTTTGTTTGATAATAATTTCCATGCAGCACAAGAAGCAGCATCAGAAACCAAAGAAGGGTTACCAAAACTTGAGCAGTCACTATTTTCTTCTTCTCTATTATGGTTTGAAAAATCTTCAAAGTAAGCAGTCCAACCACTCTCCTCAGGCTCATGAGGAGAGCCTGAGCCTTCTGTTGTTGCTTTTGAAGCATCAGGTTTTTTATGCATATATGAATTCATGATAGACATAGAGAAAGAAAGAGAGGAAGAGAGAAAAAGTTTGAGCAGTGTTTTTTCTTTCTAAAGAGAGATTATTTATAAGAGAGAAAAAGATGATAAAATAATGGGCAAGGACAACTTGGAACCTGAAAACGTGTATATATATATATATATATATATATATTAAAACGATATATATTTCATATAGTACGTCTTTCGTTCGATTTCTCACGGTGACGTGAGTGAATAAAAATATTCATGTAATTATTAGCTTTTAGACCTGATTCTATTAGTCTATGGGTCTTGTTCTCACAGCATTTGGACATGATTTTATCAACCCGTGAATTTTATTCTCATTCTTTTTTGGCTTAATTAATGATGATCCGCCAAGCCCAAGTTAATCTCTATAAAAACGATATGGACGTTCGAATATATATATATATAGGTTCCAATATCCTCAGTAAAATGAGGACATCTTTACCGGAATCCACTTATATATATAAGAAATAGACTTAAACCTTTCTTAAACTTAATTTTTTTCTTTAAAAAAAAAAAAGACAAACAATCTTTTATTTCTTAACGAATTTTGTTTGTTTTAAAAGTTTAATTATTATTATTATTATTATTATGACATGTGAGAATATATAATAAATATATTAAATTACATTGTTTCCATCCAAAATAATAAAATTTATTAACCAATAAGAGTTAACTTGTCTTTTTTAAATATTAATAGATTTTATATCCCTTTCCATATACGTTGAGACTTGAGAGTTTAAGTGTCATTTTCCCTAAAATATTTCAAAGAAATTAAAGGAAAGCCCACAATTTAGAATCTTGATGTGGCCAATGTGGGCCAGGAATGAGAAGTTGAGGAAGTTAAAAATCAGAAGTTGCAACAGATAATAACAAAGAGTGTGACTGAGAGAGAGAGTGAGACATAGAACGTGCCAAGAAGAAAACAGAGTGATAATAAAGTAAAGGGGAGTTGACCTTTGTGGTTCCAAATGATATTTTCTTTTTCTTTTTTTTTGTTCTTTTTTTTCAATTTGGCAATTGCAGCCATATTTTCTTTGTTAGCACTAACCTTTCAACCAAATACAATTAATGATTCTATTGAAATCAAAAACAAAACTTTTTGACAACAACTTCATTAAAGCTAGCTGCTGACATACTCAGCCTAAGACTTCAAGTCTGAGATTAAAAAAAAAAAAAAAAATAAAAATATTCATCAGTTAACTTTGATGACACAGTAAAAGAAAATTTGGATAATTAACGTTTTGATACGTTCTCATTCCACCCATGTTTATTGTTCTATGTTCTATATATGCAAAATTAACAATAAAATAAAAAAAAATTGTACATGTTTTTTTCCTTGTAAAATAAAGGATCCATTTTCAGGACTCACTTAAGGTTACTCAAATCTCAGAATCGGACACAATAATTAAAACAATATAATTGCCAGCTACTGGCCCTATGAAACTGAGTAGTATTTTTTTTTCTTGTGGGTAAATTAATCTTAAAGCCTGGTGACCTGTTTCAGGAAAATTTGAGCACGCTAGTTCACACTTTTACTGTTTCTTTTTATTATTTAATATTCCATTCGAAGAGTGTTGAAAGTTGCATCACAAATTTGACAAAACTTGCATCACATTTTCAACTTTTTTTTTTTAGTTTTTTTTAGTTCATTGCATCACTGGTATTTAAGATAAGTAAGAAGAAAACTTTTACATCTAGAACCCATTATTGATTAGGCCACCAGAAATCAATGGTAATTTTTTCTTCTTTTTTTTAATAAGATGTGTTGGGTCTATGTGTGTTGGCAACTTCCAAAAAAAAAAAAAATCAATTGTGATTTCGGAGTAATTGGACAAGTATTTGGAAGACTTTCCATGAAGATATCATAAGGTCGTTCGTATTGCGTTCGTTTTTACATTCAAACAAGATTCATTAGTGTTGCGCTCGAACGAAATTGGGCAGAGATTTCTCGTGTATGGTGCGTTCTTCATCCTGTGCAAACAAAACCTTGCAAAGAGCTCAAGTTCATTGTGTGTTCATCAAGCAGTTCAAACGAATTTGCGGAACATTGCGAGTTTGTCACGCATGTGTTGGGCGTTCGAACGATACTGCAAGGTTTGGTTATTTTATTTTTTGATAAACCATCAACACAAAACACAACCTTACCCAATATCCTAAGCCTTAAGAGTTCTAAGGAGTAGATTGGTAGTCGGAGTTCCGGCGTTACGAGTTCGCATGGTTGATTCGCTCAGAGACTTCAGAGGTTCTAAAGAAGGTTGCTTGGTGTAGGCTCGAGAAATTCTTTGAGTTATTACAGTCTAGAGGTATTTGAGTCGGCAAAGTTATTGCTTAAGGTCTTATACCATCACTGTAAGTTTTCTCTATTATAGTGAATTCAAGTGGTAGTCTATATCCAGACTGGTATTTTTACCCTGCAAGAGTTTTCCACTTCGTTAACAAAATCTCTATGTTGATTGTTTACTGCTTTGATATATTGCTTTGTTTTATATATTTTTAGAATTAATGGTGTTTGATTGAATCGTACCATAGTAACTCTACATTTGATATATCTTAGATAGAATAGGTTTGAATAATTTCGCACTGGGTTAGAACCGTAAAACAATGGAATTTTCAATTGGCATTGACCGGTGTAAACACACACGTATAACGCAAGCGCACGTATCGTTCAAGTAGTATAAAAATATCGATCACACGAGGACTTAATATCTAATCTATTAATTTTATGAGGTCAAATGATTACTAGTATCTAACAGGTTGTTTGATTGATTTGAAATGGTGACGATTCTAAATTTAAAAACAAGTAAATAAAATTGTTCGAAAGTAGGTTTTAAGAAAATTCAATATTAAAAACTATCTAGGGTTGTGATTTCTTCCAATATCATTTTAAAGATGAAGTGGTTATCTTAAAGTTGGGTAATATATTGATTTATTAACCTGGAACACTAAATTATGTGTAAGCCTCTGTCGATGGTCAGACACAAATACTCAGTTTAACCCAATTGAACCATATGTCTATGTCAACCAAATTATTTGGATTCATTAAGTTTAAGTTCCAATTATGGCTACCCCGCCAGACAGGTATATGTCTATCCTATAAGGAAATCTATTAAAGGGTTATCTATCCTCAAGGAATATCGTGGACTATTGAGTCTAAGGTCTTAAACTTGAAATCCCTATGTCTTATTCATTTTAAGTTTCCCAGTTCAATTTTATTAATGGCCAGTTAATGAAAAATCATTAAGATTAAGACTCAATAAATAAATCTTTATATTACACAAGCTATAATCTAATCCCTTATAAACCGGTGATATTGGATTTCATCACAACCCCAAATAACTGGCTTAGTTACGACACATATTTATGGGTAGTAAAAATTTAAATAAAATAAAAGACATAAAGTAAAATACTGAAAATTAAATACTGAAAAGTAAATTGCTAAAAAGTAAAAAAAGTAAAAAGTAAAAGTAAAAAGTAAAAAAAAATAAAAGTAAATTACTGAAAGTAAATTGCTGAAGAATAAATTGTTGAAAAGTAAATTACTGAAATTAAATAAAGTAAAAGTACAATAAAAGAAAATGCTGGGGTTAGAGGATCAACTTTTATTACTACTATTTTAGATATCTCCCTTAATATAATATATTAACTTTACGTGATAATTACCAACCGGCCATAAATGCGGTATCCTGATTAAGTCAAATTAATTGTCAATTACCAACCGACCAACCAGGCGGTATCCATACTTAGTCAGGTTAAAATCAATTTATAATTAATTACCAATCGGCCAATATAGCGGTATTCTCATTAAGTCAAGTTTTAAATAGTTTATATCTTATAATTAAGGGAGATTAATCTAAATAGCAATGATAAAAGCTTTACCTTTCACCCTAGCAAAGGGGAATTACCTCCTCATTGCTTGAAAAATAAAACTGCAAAAGTAAAGAAATGAAAGGATTGTGCATAAAAGTAAATTACGGAAAGTAAAAACTGAAAAATAAAGAAAAGAAAGTGCGAAAGCGGAAATTAATTACTGAAAGCTATAAATAAACAAACAAGATACAATCTTCTTATTTATTCTTTAGGAATTTCAAAGAAGAAAGTATGAATTTACAAATGAAATGGCTTGGTATTTATAGGCAAAATTTTGCCTCCATCAAATCATCCACCAAATCAATTATTAATTGATCCATTAATTGCTCCACTAATTGCTCCACCAAATCCATTATTAATTGCTCCACTAATTTCTTATCATGTTTGGTGGTGATTTGATAATTTTTATTATTTATTTATAATTTATCTTTTTGCTTTGAAAATGATTGAAAATGACTTTAATAATTACACACAACACACTTCTGGATGGTTCATCAATTTCGGGCATGAAATCTTCAGAAATCGAAATTATTTTGTCTTTCAAAGTTGTAGATCCTTGAGTCTTATTTAATCTGGAACTTGAATCAGCTCAATCCGATATCGGAGTAAAAAGTTATGCCCAAAATACGACAGATGTACAAAACTGGAATTTCCAAAACTGCACTTCGTTAAAACGCCCTTTCAAGTTTCCAATCTCCAAAATTAATATGTCAAGTCCAATTTTTGCCCTTATTTGACCCACATTTCGTCCTAAATGATTTCATTGAGACCCGATATTATTTTATCTGCAAAATAAAATAAAACACATCAAAACGTTCATCAAACCCGAGAAACTAAACAAAATATAAAGTTAAAGGGGCGGTAAATATTGATATATTTTCCGCTCATCAGGCATCAGAGACTGAATTCATTCATTGACCCTCTAACTATGGATAAGATTCAATCCTTAAATTATCCTATGTTCTTTGATGGGACAGAGTACCCTCATTGGAAGGTTCGCATGAGATCATTCCTCAAATCCCTATATGAGAGGGTGTGAATGTCAGTAGAGTATAGGTGGGACCCTCTCATGGTCACCGTTAATGAGGTCTCTTCCTCTAAACGTAAACTCACTTGGACTAAAGAGGAGTTTGCATGGAGCAATAGGAATAGCAAAGCCATTAATGCTATTCATGCTACTGTTTGCTATACTGAGTTTAGGAGAATCTCTATATGTGAGATTGCCAAGGATGCATGGGACGTCCTTGAGACTGTTCATGAGGGCACGCAGTCTGTTAAGAACAATAGACTCCAAGAGCTTGCTATTTGGTTTGAAGTTGCTATAATAAAAAAAGGATGAAACGTATAATGAAAGAGGATGAAACGTTTGACGTGATTTATACTGAGATTAATGATATTCTTAATTCCAGTTTTAACTTATGTGAGACTATTCATGTGAATATGATAGTTCAGAAAATATATAGATCCCTACTTGAAAGGTTTTTGCCCAAGATCATTGTCATTGAAGAGAGTAAAGATTTAGATCACCTAAAACTAGAGGACCTCGTAGGAAACCTTCAGGTTTATTAGAGCAAACTTCCTAGTTATAGAAAGCCCAAATACATAGTCCTGAAAATCGTGAAGGAAGTAATCTGTGATTCATCCGATGATGATGAAGATGATTCTCTCACAGATGCTGATGTGGCCATGTTTGTGAACAAGTTCAAGAAATTTATTAAGTTTAAGAAAAATGGATGTGGCACTGATAGGAGAAGGGATGAGAAATCTATAGAAAGTAGCAGTCATAGGAGAGAGTCTAGAAAGAATAAGGATAGAAAATTGTAAACATTTTATTTCTTATGTATAGCCCGATGATGAGTCTATTATAGGGGCACCGCCTGAAAATTTTGGGAAAGTTAATGCTGGAATGAAAAGAAACCACAGAGAATTCCAAAAAAGACTGCCAAATCCAAGATAGATGTCACTTGTGTCCGACCGGAGTTGGCTACCAAACCTGACTCGATGTCACATATAGCTGGCCAAACTTAGCCATCAAATCCAGCAGGATATGACTTAAGTCAGGCCAGATAAGTATCGAGTTTTCAAATTTACAAAGGGATTTGGTCTCACCTTTCATTTTTAACCGCTGAAAAATTTGTCTAGCCTGGCTTCGAAGAAGTCTGGCCTGAAAGATATGTTTAATTCGTATTTTATTATTGCTTTAATAATTTCTAGATATTTTATAATATAGTAATTTATTATTTTGTTGTTCTTTTTTTGATTGCGTCGGGTATTCTATTGTATTTTAAGGCATGGTAATACTTCTTTTAAAACTTGAATATTATATTGGCATTAGTAAGAGACCATTCCGAACCCAAAAGGGTTTAAGGTCGGACCTTGCTAGTGGTATAGTGCGACCTTAAATTATTCTCAGTGTCTTACAATGGGTCGCAACTCATTTATTTTCTGGTTGGTCCCTCGTGGGCTATTCATACTCCATGCAGGCTATAAACCTAATAGTTTTATGGTCGCAAACACCATAGGCATAACCGTAAACCCCGCTTTCTATCTACAGAAACCTCGAGTCATTTGATGCCATGAATGTGAAAGCTTTGGGCACATAAGATCTGAGTATCCCAAATATCTGAAATCTAAGGGCAAGAAAATTAAGACATTCTCTTATAATGGTTCAGAAGTGGATATACTTCTGAAGAGTCTTCTAAGAAGAAGTGCAATTACATTGCATTTTCTTCCAGTATGGTGGGTGAGAGAGAGGCTAATGTTAGTGACATGGATATTTGTTCAAAGTTCTCTCACAGTGACTTTGTAAGAGATGATGATCTTCAAGTAGCATATACTGAATTATTTTATAAGAGCCTAGCTATAAAAAAACATGTGTTAAAGTCAATACGAGGCTGAAAAAAAAAAGAACTAGAAAAGAAAAAAAGTTCAAGCCAAGCTTGATAAGAGCCTTATTGTTATTGATGACCTCAATGAGAGGAATAGAGAGCTAATTGATAGAGTCAATTTCTTAAAAATAGAACATGAAAAATGCTAGAACACATATATCGGTATTTTCCAGTGGGACTGAGAAGTTATATCACATGTTGGGAATTAGTATGCCTCCATGTGAGAAGAGATGATTATGTCCGTTGAGTCGAGTTGTGACAATACGTCAACTTCTAAAACTGTGTTTTTCACAACTCAGTCCATGTCTGGTCAAGCTGAACTAACTCCTCCACGTGACTTGGGAAAGAAACCCCTTGACAAGTGTCATGTGATCCCTCATGTTGTTTCTTATCCAGTGACCCAACATCCATCTAGAGTTTTTTCTGATAGACCTCGCTCTCGTCTGAGGTTTGTACTTGTTTGCCATCACTGTGGCAAATAAAGAATATTAGGCCAAAGTATTTCATGTTGAATAAACAAAAGAAAATGTCTAAGAGTGTTTCACCTAGATTTGATTCTTCAAATCTAGCTCGTCAAGTTTCTGCATTAGCTAAAGAGAAGCAGTTCATTAGTGAGAGAATTTTACTGTTAACAAAGAGTTTTTAAGTGAAAGAGACTAGTAGGTGAGTTTAGGTGAGGAAGAGGGATGACTTTCCTATCACTATTTAATGCCTCAATCTTGAAATGATTTATGAGACTGGACGTCTGTGTGTGTCTCTCGATAGATTTTTCATTCATTTTTCCTCAATTGTATGTGTTTTTGGTGTCTTTCATTTTTACATGACTGTATTTTCTTACTTTAATTGTGTGTGGTGTCTGTGGTTTTTTTTTATTATATGTCCATTGGTATATAGGATGAAAACCCAAACATAAATTTCGTAGCTTCCAAATGGACGGTTGTATGATCTTCACTTGGGATATAGGATGAAATACACGTATCATTGGCTAATGACAAGCCTTGCTGTGTCTTTTATTTTTCTGTTAAAAGAAAAAACACAAAAAAAATTATAAAATGAAAATGATCAAAAAGATTTTGTGGCTTGAAATAGCATGTAGAAACTTGTTGCATGTGATCCTAGAATATGATATATAGTTATGCATGTGTAATATGCTTTTATTTTTCTTAATGCTCTATTTGTATGAGTGTGTGTGA
This sequence comes from Zanthoxylum bungeanum, assembly GCA_019454045.1. Taxonomy (NCBI): domain Eukaryota; kingdom Viridiplantae; phylum Streptophyta; class Magnoliopsida; order Sapindales; family Rutaceae; genus Zanthoxylum; species Zanthoxylum bungeanum. The sequence continues at coordinate 67,612 of SKCR01033662.1, read as the reverse complement.
TGAATACTCTTAGTATATCTTGTACATGCATCTCACTTATACATTAGTTTTATTTTCGAGGCTTGGTCATATGTATGAGTTATTGGACTAGCAGTATAATCTCTGTTATACTTATATTACTAAATAGTGTGATATTTGACTAGATGACCTTGTGTTATCCTCTTTAGGGAAAAATTATTTTAATAAGTCTCGAGTACTTCCATTAAAAGTACTTAAAAGAGCCAATGTGCCAATGTTAAAAGATAAGCATAAAAACCCTTCACTCGAAATATACTTATTGATGAGCTCATATTTAGGGGGAGTAAATAATAGCATGCAACCAATGTTGCTTATTTTCAGGTCCTAGTGGTGCTGGGTTTGAACAACTATTTTGTGGACTTGGTATTTCATGAGATATGATTTCTTTATCTTAGTCATGCTCATAACATAAGATCTCCAGCCTTGACTTGTTGTGCACTTATTTTTCACGCAAGTGCTTGCTATGTTATGGTGTTTATGCCATATACATGTGTGTAGTCTTGAGCATGACCGAAATTCTTTCATATTATACCGTATCATAAAGAGCTGAGTACTGACTAGGCATCATTGTACTTAATTGTAATGTCGTTTTGAGTCATTTTGAATTATTTTTTTCAACTCATTGTGTGTGCTTGTGTGTGCTTCATGTCATTGTATATTGTATTTCATTTAGCGTTGCAGAGTTATGAGTTTATTTCTTATTCTTCTCGTTTGTTCTTTTTACTAACTAAGTTGTGCTGTTAGTAATGGGGAGTAAGTTAGCGTATCGTGTAGCAAGTATAATGATGCGTGTTATTTCACCCATTGTCATTTCATGACAAAAATGGGAGAATGTTTAAGCACCCCTTAGGAGAATGCTTTTAAATGCCTCTTTATATTTTTATTTGTTATATTTTCTCATTTTATTCCCTTTGCTTTCCACTAGTATATTGTTATTTATGGCTATTTCAGGTGAATAGATTATTTGCGGTGGCATTGCTTTTTATGGACTTCAAGACTATTGGATGTTAGGTTTTAAATCGAGTCACATTGTAATAAGTCTATGTCTTGTCTTGATGGTCGATAGTTGGCTATTTTATTTTTACATTTATTACCGTAGTCTTTTATTAAGAAATTTTATCACAAAATTCCAAAGGGGAAGATTGTTGGATCTATGTGTGTTGGCAACTTCCATAACAAAAAAAGTTCAATTGACTTATAATGAGTTTTGAAGATCTTTGAGTAATTGGACAAGTATTTGGAAGACTTTACATGAAGATATCAAAAGCGCGTTCGTGCAACGTTTGTTTTTATATTGAAACGAGATTTATCGGTGTCATGTTCATACTCAATTCAAATAAAATTAGGCAGACGCTTCTCGTGCGTGGTGTGTTTTTCATCCCGTACGAATAAGACTGTGGGATTTGGTTATTTTGGAAGTGTTTTCAAGGGTTTTTAGGACTGAAAACCATACCTTTTTAAACAAAGCCTTAGCCATTTTACCCTTGGTTGGTTGTTTTATTGGAAAAATAATTATCAAAGTCTACATATTATTTGTTTCTTTTATATTGATAATACACCTTGAAGAATTTATTGATTCCATTGTCTTCTATGTATTGATGAGATTTTTCTTTGATAAACCATCAATACAAAACACAACCTGTACACAATATCATAAGCCTTCAAGTAGTTAGAGTTCCAGCGTTGCGAGTTCACAGGGTTAATTCACTCATAGATTTCAGAGGTTATGAAGAATGCTGCTTGGTGTAGGCTCAATAAGTTCTTCAAGTTATTACAATCTAGAGGTATTTGAGTCAGTAAAGTTGTTGCTTAAGGTCTTATACCATCACTGTAAGTTTTCTCTATTATAGTGGATTCGGGTGGTAGCCTATACTCGTAGTGGTTTTTTATACTCGGCAAGAGTCTTCCACTTCGTCGACAAAATCTATGTGTTGATTGTTTTACTATTTTGGTATATTGCTTTGTTTAAATTATATATTTTTAGAATTAAGGGTGTTTGATTAAATCGTATAATAGTAATTCTACCTTTGACGTTGAAAGTAAATTGACACTAACTCCAAGATCAAGTAATGCATGTTCAATTTTATGATTTCCAATAATATAAGAAATAGTATGACAACCAGGGTCTTTATATTTCAATGCATTATCGATTGAGAGAATGAAACTTACCTGTTCAGTTAGAAAAGATTTTTTTTCTTACCTGAAGTTTTCTTTTAACAATGCACAAGTCTTTCAAAAATTTGAGATAAAATGATATATGTTTGATGGCATCTAACAAATGAATATTGATCTTCACTTGTTTGAATATTTCATATATCTTGGGGAATGATTCTATTTTTTTTTTGTTTTCAATGCTTGAGGAAATGGAGTGAAAAAAATTGTTATCATCAATGATAGGTAATGGTTCATCAACCTCTTCCTTAGCCTCTGAAGCTAACTTTTTTCAACTTCACGAGATTCAAGAATGGGTCTGTAGGACACAGGACCTGGGCGACGCCGTTCCTAGGCTCGCGGCCTAGTTGGGAAGGATTACATAACATGGAGTCGCCACCCGGTGTGAACCGGGACAAAGATTTAAGGCCGCACTCACCCCTCGCAAGGGAAGACCTCAAACCGTTGGGTTCGGAATGGTCCCTTACTTATGTCACTTGTAATGAAAGGATTCATGTAATAATTTAACTAAGCTTAAGTAACACTTATTTCCAAGAGTATCATGCTTCTAAATTCTCATATGCAAAATAAAACTTATGTGTACATTTTTACATATATCTCATATTTAAAATTGCATGCTTAACATATATCAAGATAACAGCGAACATACAACTTTATTTACATATCACATTCAGGAAAACACAAGCACACATATTGACCATACAAGCACACATATTGACCATACAAGCACACATATGGGCACTTTTCCAAGCGGTACGTGGAATTGTAGCCCAAGTACAGACCGCACTACCGTCCATTCGGAATCGGCTACGGAATTTACGTCTGGGTTTCCATCCGATATACCGCAAGAAATAATACTTAAATGTTATCATGACATAAGCATACGAATTGTAATACATTAACACATTTGCATAAGAAAGATCAACCAAGAGGCAATTATGCATGAATATGATAAGACAGACTCAGTTCAGTGTGTGCACGTTCGTGTAGCGTTCGTAAACGAGTTCGAACGGAAATGAAACAGAATGCTCACGTTCGTATGGCGTTTGTTAACGCGTTCGAACGGAAATGAGACCTGATGCATGATAAAGCAAAATGTATGCGCGTTCGAGTTGGGTCGTAAACGCGTTCGAACGGAAATGAAACAGAATGCTCACGTTCGTATGTCGTTTGTTAACGCGTTCGAACGGAAATGAGACCTGATGCATGATAAGGCAAAATGTATGCGCGTTCGAGTTGCGTTCGTAAACGCGTTCGAACGGAAATGAAACAGAATGCTCACGTTCGTATGCGTTTGTTAACGCGTTCGAACGGAAATGAAACATAATGCTCACGTTCGTATGGCGTTTACTAACGCGTTCGAACGGAAATGAGACCTGATGCATGATAAGGCAAAATGTATGCACGTTCGAGTTGCGTTCGTTAACGCGTTCGAACGGACACGGACCTGATGCATGAAATGGGATGCAATACATAAACACAAAAAAGGGGCGCGGTGAAGCACTGCCGTAAGGTGGCCTTTTGGGGCTCTTGATCTCTCAAAGAGAGGACCTTTAGACCAACATACTAAGCCCATGCGCGTCACATCACAACACATGAAATAAATGATATCAGACATAGTGTGCCCGATTGAACGTATCTTGTATCCAACCGAACACACATCAATCGGCGCGGTAAAGCATCGTGGTAAAAGGCTTCTAGCCTCTCCCCATAGGGGATCTCACATCACACTTACTAAGCCCATGCGCTCTATTGAATTATACATACGAAAATAAAGATAATAATATCAAACTAAGTACGCCCGATTGAACGTATCTCGCATCCAACCGAACATACATCAACCGGCGCGGCGAAGTAGTGTCACAAAGGTGGCCTTTTCGGCTCTTTGTCTCCCGAATGGGGGACCTTTGGACTAACTCACTAAGCCCATGCGCTTGGTTGAATCATGCATAACTAAACGACATATTGAATTCTAGTAAAGAGAACTAAATAAACAAAGGCAACACAACAAAAGAAAGATGGTGCCGTTTACCCAAGCGGTACGTGGAGTTGTGGCCCGAGTACAGATCATATTACCGTCCATTCGGAATCGGCTATGAAATTTATGTCCGGGTTTCCATCCGATATACCGCGAGAGTTGACACATCTCTCATTCATCCAATACCCATAACATACATCATACACACAACGAATACCACAAATACAGAAAATATAATCAAAGTAAATGACCAGAAAATAAAATGAGAATAAGTGTGAAAGATACCCTCAGGTCTAACCTTTTAAGCCGTCTCTCGGACTCGCGTTCCACGGAGATCGAAAAGGGGTAAAGCTCCGCAACTTTTCTGGTCCACTGGTTCAACGTCCTAGGTCACTGCTTCGCTGTTTTGCTTACGGTTCGAACTCCGTTCTGCTCCTATTTGGTCTCTGTCTTGCTGCTCACTGCACGGACCACCTGTTTTAACGTTTTCAATAAACTATTCCAAGCTTGTGTGGGTTCTTAGTGCAATTAATATGTGATTATTTTTAAGATTATCTATGCAGTTTTTATGTTACTGTTTTTTAAGGATTTAGGCTGCTGTTTTAAGGTAATCTAGGAGGTTGTTTAGGCGTGTTTTAGGGTGTGGTTTTGTGGTAATTTTCAGTGGTGGAGGGCTGCCTGTATAGGTGGCTGTTTCGGCTATGGAGGTGGTGGCTTGTGGTGGTTTCTTTGTTTTCTTTCTTGTGTATGTGTGAAATGTTTCTCTTTTTGTTTGTTTGTTTAGTCTTGGGTGTGTAGAGAGAGTCTAGAGAGATTTCGAGAGAGTTTGGGTGTGAATTCTATGCCTTGGGCGTGATTAGGTTGTGTCAAGAGGAGGATGGCTTTGGTTATGGGTTGTTTATATAGAGAAGGGTTAGGGTTGACAAGGGATGGATTTTGTGCATTTAATTAGGATATGATTTAGTTTTAAACAAGGAAATCAAAGGATTGAGGGGGGGACAAAATATTTTATTTTAGGAAGTCAACTAATTTAAATTGGTGTATATCTTATTAGATTAGGAAGTCAAATATATGATTGGCTTTATTGGTTAAGATTGATTTTAATTAGGCATATCTTCTTTTTAGTTTAGTATGTGATTTGTTTAATTTAGGTAAATATTTTATTTAATTGGTAAATGGTTTAAATATTTTATTTAATGTTTAATGTTTAAATTAATATTTATTATTTAATTTGGGATGTGTTTTATGGGCTTTGGGGGCGCTAAATGGGCTGGGTGCGAGGCTAGCAGCAAAACCAAATTACCGACACCGTTCGAACGCTCCCTCGAACGCGACACGAACGCCCGTAATCTGTTTTCCGTTCGAACGAAGTAACGAACGCAGCACCAACGAAGACAGTGAGCTTGTTTATTCTGAATTTCCCCTTCCGATATCCGTTTCCCCGCGGCTTTCGTGACTCAAAAGGTAGTGCCTCCAATGAGGCTCATCATCGGGTTTCACATGCGAAAATGCAATGCCTACAGTCGCCCCCACTTTGATGGGGCTTGTACAGTGTGTGACAGTAACAGTCCTATCAAAGTTATGCAATGCATTTTACTTACCTGGCTAGCTAGCTGTCTCGAGCTGAGCTGATACTGCATGAACTCGATCCTGAGACGCGTCTCGATGCTGCTGATGATGTGGGCCTCGAACCTGGGACGCATCCCACAGCTGCAACCGACAACGGGGGCCTCGACCCTGGGACGCATCCCAATACCGCTGACAAAATGTGGGCCTCGACCCTGGGACGCATCCCGAAAATGATGATGCAGTGACCTCGATCCGGGACGCATCCCAATAGCTGCAACCGACAACGGGGGCCTCGACCCTGGGACGCATCCCAATACCACTGACAAAATGTGGGCCTCGACCCTGGGACGCATCCCGAAAATGATGATGTGGAGCTTCGCTCCTCAGCCGATATGGGCTTCGCCCCCAGCTGACACGATGTGATGTGGAGCCCTCGCTCCCCAGTCGATATGTCGGATGGGCCTCGCCCCCAAGTTGGTACATTGGGAACCTCGCTCCTTAGCCGATATGGGCTTCGCCCTCCGAGACCCATACCCGGAACTTAACTTCATTGGGACCTCAATCTTCAGATTACTGCCCATATCAAATGTTGTGCCTTTACTATCTCTGATTGGCTTACTGCTCGCTCTTTTCCGTCTTCACACCTGTTTACACAAAACAGAACAAACACAAAAATATGCAATATAGGTTACGTGTATGCAGTGTGCAGGAGTTTTCTTATCCGTTGGGTTAGGTCTTCCGCTGGCGACCAAGTCTTCTCAAGCAAAGTACAACTTCAACCTGTCGACATTGATTGGTTCTGTGAATTCATTTCCTTCCAAGTCTGATAGCTTCACTGCTCCATTTCCCATGACTTTCTGAACGATGGTAAGGCCCTTCCCAGTTAGGCGAAAATTTCCCTCTCGGATCTGTCGTCGACGGCCTCGACTGCTTAAGTACCAAATCACCCTTTCTGATCTTTGTGGGACGTACTTTCTTGTTGAATGCCCGGCTAGTCCTTCTGATACAACTGCAGTGATACAAAGACTTCGTTCTCTTCTCATCCAACAGTGCTAACTGATCAATCTCTGTGCGGCCCATTCCTGTTCCGGTAATTCTGCCTCTGCTAATTCCCTCAGGGACCGTAGTTCCACTTCTACTGGCAATACTGCTTCCATTCCGTAGACCAAGGAGTAAGGTGTTGCACCCGTTGCCGTTCTTACTGATGTTCTGTACCCCCACAAAGCATACGGTAATTTCTCGGCCCAATCTCTACAATTTTCTGTCATCTTGGCTAAAATTGTCTTTATAGTCTTGTTGGCTGCCTCAACTGCCCCAGTTGCCTGCGGCCTGTACGGTGATGACTTGTGGTGGCCTATCCCATGCCTTCTGTAACATTGCCTTCGTCTCTCCTTGAAACTGGACCCCGTTGTCTGTCACTACATGATGCAGCATATCATACCGACAAATGAGGTTCCGAGCTATGAACTTTGCCATCTGCTTTCGCTGTAACATTACGGAAGGATTCGGCTTCCACCCACTTTGAGAAGTAATCTACTGCCACCACTATGAAGCGATGCCCTTTGATGCATTTGGTCGAATTTCCCCAATCATATCAATTCCCATGCTGAGAAGGCCACGGCTCTGACAACCCGTGCAATTCTGTGTGCGGTAAGTGATTCAATTACCGTGTGCTTGACAGTCATGACAGTGCTTTACCATCTTCGCTCAGTCCGTTTCCATAGTTGACCAATAAAAACCTTGTCTCACTATCTTGCGGGACAATTCAACCCGTTCATGTGCGGACCACATACCCCAGCGTGTACCTCTTCCATCACTTTCTGAGCTTCTTCTTTTCTCAAACATTTCAACGAGAATACCGTTTGCCTGCCTCTTGTACAGTTCCCCTCTCAAAGTCACATACTGGGAAGCCAACTTCTGAATGGCTATTCTGTCTTTTCTGGCCCGCCCCTTCCGGGAATTCACCATGTTCCAGATACCTCTGAATGTCATAATACCAAGGTTTTACCGTCGTCAACCTCACTTCCAGAATTCTTTCTATCTCATAAGCAGGTTTACTTGCTATTGTCAGTACCAACGGTCTCATCACTAATTTCTCTGGATTTTCCCAAGTCGCCGCTAGTGTAGCCAATGCGTCTGCCATCTGATTCTCTTCCCTCGGTAGGTGCTGAAACTTACACTCGGGGATTCCCTGTGCCAATTTTCTGAGGTGAAAAAAGGTAAGGCTCACCGTTCTTCCTTCAATTCCATTCTCCTCGCATCTGCTGGACTACTAACATAGAATCTCCGTAGATTCAACACTTCCGGCCTTCAAGGCTATCAATGCTGTCAAACCAAAAGCACATGCCTCATACTCAGCCATGTTGTTAGTCACCCTGAATGTCAATCTCTTGGCCAAAGGCAAGTCTCTCCCTCGGGGGTCACTATCACGATCCCGATTCCAGCTCCCTTGTAATTCACTGGCTCCATCAAAATACATCTTCCATCTCTGAACTGTTATTGCTTGGATCTCTTCATCTGGAAACTCAAACTTATACTGATCCCCCTCAACAGGTTGCAATGCCAGAAATTCCGCTACTGCTCATCCCTTGATCACTTTGGAGGTGATATACTCAATGTCAAACTCTGTCAACAATACCAACCATCGGCCCAGTTTCCCACTAGTGAAGGCACTGAATGAAGATATTTCAGAGGATTCTCCTTTGCCACCACTTGGATCTTGTAAGACTGGAAGTAATGTCGCAACTTTCTGGAAGCCCATACCACTGCAAGACAGATCTTCTCAACTTCCTGATACCGAGCATCATACGGAAGCAGCTTTTACTCAGATAATACACTGCATGTTCTACCCCGGTCCATCTGCCTGTACCATCATACCCCACAATGCTTCTGATTCTATAGCTAAATACAATATCAAAGGTCGCCGGCTCGGAGGTTTCAATACAGGTGGCTTTACCAAGTACTCTCTGATTCTGTCAAAGGCGGTCTGACACTGTTCATTCCATCTCACTGGCTGATCTTTTCTCAACAGTTTGAAGATAGGCTCACATACCGATGTCAACTTGGCAATAAACCGACTGATGTACTGAATCTTTCCCAAGAATGCCCTGACTTCTTTTTCTGTCTTCGGTGCAGGCATTTCTATGATTGCCTTGATCTTTTCGGAGTCTACCTCTATTCCGCCCATTCCCACTGTATGACCAAGCAATTCCCTGATGTCACCCCAAACACACATTTCTTGGGGTTAAGCCGCAGGTTATATCTGTCAACTCTCTGAAGGAACCTGTCCAATGCCTCAATATGCCCAACTCTCGTTTCTGACTTCACCATCATGTCATCCACATACACCTCAATCTCTTTGTGCATTAAGTCATGGAAGAGTGTAGTGGCCATCCGCTGATAAGTGGCTCTTGCATTCTTAAGCCCAAACGGCATTACTTTGTAACAATAGGTACCCCACTCGGTAACAAATGCAGTCTTGTGTTTATCTTCCTCAGCCATGAGAAACCTGATTGTACCCTGAAAATCCATCTGCAAATGAATACATAGCAGACAAAGCCGCACTATCAACCAGAACATCTATATGCGGCAAAGGGAAATCATCTTTCGGACAAGCTTTATTGAGATCTCTGTAGTCTACACACATTCTGACCTTCCCATCTTCTTTCTTTGGTACGGTACTATGTTAGCCAACCATTCGGGATATTTTACCACTTCCAGGAACCCCACATCTATCTGCTTCTTAACTTCCTCTCTGACTTTCTCAGCCCATTCTGGTCTCATCCGTCGAAGTTTCTGCTTTACTGGCCTCATATTCGGATAAGTTGGTATTGTGTGCTGGGCAATGTTTCTGTCTACCCCGGGCATGTCCTCATAAGACCAAGCAAATACTTTGGCATATCTGACCAACACTTCTTCTAGTTTCTCCCTTTCTTCGGAGGTTACTTCACTTGCAATTAAAATTTCTTTGGGGTTCTCAAGTGTACCCAAGTTAAATGCAATAGTTCTGGCTGAACTGATGTCAAATATGCTTGATTCATGCAGAGTAAACGGAAATGACTCAGGCAAGTAAGCAAAAGAAATGTCTTTATTATTGGATAATGCGGAAGTACATTCAAATAAGTCAGGAAGGTAAATGTCTTCATCATCTATAGACACTTCTTCCTTTGCAATCAGGTCTTCCTCAGGCTTCTCATCTTCTTCCAGAGTCAGGCTCTCTAACTTCATCAGCTCTTCTTCCCAAATATCTGCTTCCACAGCTTTCCCGGTCAGTGGCTTCTCACCCAACAAATCCTGGAAGATTCTCAAACCCAGGTACAACAATCCCATTAACCTCCACAGGTTCAGGCTCTCCTTGATACCCTGAAGCTTTCACAAAGCACTCATCAGCCTCAGGCCCTTTTTCTTGACCTTTGGCTTTTCTTCGTCAGATTTGTATCCCAAACCTTTCCGAGTAGTCTGTCCTCTGAAATCCGGCAATTTTGAACCTTTACCTGGCTCAAACTTCATTTTCTCCATAATCCTAGCCACTCTAGGATCCACCCACTCCTCAAAAGTGGCTGATACCTGGAACCTCGTGAAAGGTAGTATCTCCAAGGCAGCTACGGCATTGTCTAACTCAGCCCGGATGGTAACAATCTCTCCCTCATACGGGAATCTGATCATCTGATGCAAAGTGGAAGGCACGCCCCCAAGCTTGTGAAACCAATGCCTTCCCAACAATAAGCAAAAGTGGTTGGGATGTCCAGCACTGTGAACTCAACCTCATCTTCAATCGGCCCTACCTTGACCATAGCCACAAAGGTACCCTCAACTCCCCGCTTACTGTCATCATAAGCTTTAATAGTCATACTGGAGGGGTCCAAGTCTGTTGCTTTCATACCCAATCTTGCCAGAATTTTCAATGGGCACACATTGATGGACGAACCGTCATCCACCATCACACATGAAGTTTTCTTGCCCCTCACTTCGGCCCTGATAAATAAAGGCCTATTATGATTCCTCCCCTCCGGCGGGAGATCATTCTCTGAAAAAGATATCTGCAAAGCTTCCTTCTGAACTGACCCAACAAACATTGCGGGGTTGGCATCCTCCGGTACCACAATCTTGCTCAAGGCCTCAACCATAGCCTGTCTATGCTCCCGAGATGCACATAATAGTTCCCAGATACTCACTTGTGCTCTAGTCTTCCTCAATTGCCTCAGCACTATATCCCCTTCCGTATTTTCTGCAGTCTCAACCACTTCTCTACCATCTGTCAATGCTTCCTTACCCTTTTCTGCCATATCATTATAAAAACGACCGCTACGTGTCATTCCCCTTACTTCCTCCTCATCACTGCTAGAGAAATCAAGCCAAAAGTTTTTCTTCTGCTCAACTCATCCTCACTAGTACTATCCCAGATTCCCAGGCAAAAGGCTTGATGGTGAAAGGATTTTAGGACAAGGTCTTCTGGGAGGCCAGAATTGATCATGTAGGCTGGTGGTGGTACAGCACGGTAGTTGGGTAAGGGTTTCTGTGTGTGTATCGGACTGTTCTGTTTCTGGGTTGGGTATTTTCTTGGAGTCTATTAGGTCTTGGATTTCATGGCGGAGTCGGGCGCAGTTGTCGGTATCATGGCCTTTTTGTTGGTGGAAGTGGCAATAGAGGCTTAGGTTAATATGTGGTGGTAGGGGATTGGGTAATGGTTTGGTATCCAAGGGTTTTAAAAGCCCTTGCCTCTTCAACTTCTCTAGCACCTTAGACAGGGGCCTTCCCAAGTTGGAAACTGCCTGTTCCGGATAGCAGCAACTTCAGCAGAAACGGGCTTTGTTCCCGATGTTCCCCCAATGGGCCTCCTGTTCATACCATAGAATTTTCTATTCTCGGCCTCTTCTTCTCCTCAATATCCATGACAGTTTCCCTCAACTGCCGAAAGTCTGCAATCATGGATGTCATCCTCCTCAACTTGCCGTAAATGGAGGGCTTGGTGCCCTTGATAATCATCTTGATCTGATCCTTCTCCGAAGGCCTAGTCTGCATTTTCATTTTCAATAATTGACCCCTCACCGGTCCACATACTCCTTAAAACTTTCCTCCGCCTTCTGCTTAACATTCTCCAGATCACGGAGTGACAAATCGATCTCCAAGTCCGTGACATATTGCTTCAGGAAAGCATCAGCTAACTCCCTCCAATCTTCCTTTACTTTCTTCTCCAAACTGTGGTACCATACCACGGGAGCTCCTTCAAGCGACATTCCAAACATTTTCTGTACCTGGCGCTGAGATAAGCCAACTGAACTCATGACTGATACAAACTGTCGGAGATGCACCCTCGGATCCCCATTCCCGTTGAACTTAGCCATATCCGGCATCTTGAACTGTGCAGGCAACTGTTCCTCAAAAGTCAAAGTGTCATAATCCAGCAAATCCTCATTCTTACCCCTCATCTTGCGGGTAACCGACTCAACCTGATCCCGAAGTTTCTGTAACTCTGTCTGAGACCCAGATACTCTGCCTGCTGCATACTCTGCCATATCATCATCAAAAGCGGGGATATCATCCCCCAATCTGTTCGGAGATTCCTCTTGTCTCACCTCCCCAGAATGAACCCCGGCACGAGATCCAGCTATACCAGCCATAGCAGTAGTCAAAGCCTGCAACTGTTCAGTGATCTTGGCGAGACCATTCTCTAACTGATCCATACGGGACACCTCATTATCGGATTCACTCATACTTGTTCTTTTAGTGAGTCTGGTTCCTTCTCTAACCCAAACGGTATCTATGGTGTCTTTTAAGACACCGAGGATGTTAACAGGGTATATGTATGCATGATATGCATAAGAAATATATAACATATATTAAAGCAAATAAAATTCTCAAACAAATCGGCCTATTATCATTTTAGAAGTTTTGGGACAACTGTCATAAGGGTGAACCCGTCCCAGTTTAAATGGCCCAACGAGTTCATGTCTTATGGCAAAGAGCCCAACTAAATCCAAATGATAATATTCCGAAAACAAGCACAAGGTGGCCCATCAATCACTTAGAAGCTTTTGGCCCAATAGTCATGAAATACGTTCTTGTCCCAGTTTAAATGGCCCAACAAGCCCATATCCCATGACAAATGGTCCAAATGGATCCAAACGGTGATGCTCCTAAACATAGGCATAGAAGGGAGATAATGCAAACATAACATAATAATTTTTACATAATGGCCCATCAACATTCCAGAAGCCTTGGGCCTAATAGTCATACAGTACGAACTTGCTCCAGTTTAAATGGCCCAGCAAGCCCGCATTTCTGACAATAGTCCAACTGCATCCAAATGAGGATGGTCCACAAGCACATACTCAAGGAAATAATTGCTACTTTAACCATACAAACCAGTCTATGGGTGGATTTGCAAGAGTATGGACAAAGGCTCTCACTGGCGAAGGATAGCCCACAACTAGGTCTCCCCACTCAAGGGTTCGAGCGACCAAGTGAGCGTATCCCTTTTTATACACTAAGGTACGTGCCAATGAGCTATGGTGTGTGACGGACTGTCAAATGGATTTCCCGTTGTAGATTCCCCAGAGGGAAGGTGGAGCGAGGCTCACTTAAATACCCAAGCCTCTTAGGCTCTTATCGCTTGGTGTCAGGAATAAACAACGAGTCCTCCAAATTAGTCCATCACAAAGGCTACGAGTAGATGGTCATGTAGGTATCCTCACAGCTTTTCCTTCTAGAAAGGTAGTGAGTGAAGGAAGACACCAAACCATTACCTAGCCTCAAAGTGCCCTCGATTAAACCCTCACTTATCCACTATAGACATGGCCAATTAAAACATAAATCCACTCATTACAAGACAATATTTCGGGGCCAATTCTCATATCCCCAGTGGAGTCGCCAGACTGTAGGACACAGGACCTGGGCGACGCCGTTCCTAGGCTCGCGACCTAGTTGGGAAGGATTACATAACATGGAGTCGCCACCCCCGGTGTGAACCGGGACAAAGATTTAAGGCCGCACTCACCCCTCGCAAGGGAAGACCTCAAACCGTTGGGTTCGGAATGGTCCCTTACTTATGTCACTTGTAATGAAAGGATTCATGTAATAATTTAACTAAGCTTAAGTAACACTTATTTCCAAGAGTATCATGCTTCTAAATTCTCATATGCAAAATAAAACTTATGTGTACATTTTTACATATATCTCATATTTAAAATTGCATGCTTAACATATATCAAGATAGCAGCGAACATACAACTTTATTTACATATCACATTCAGGAAAACACAAGCACACATATTGACCATACAAGCACACATATTGACCATACAAGCACACATATGGGCACTTTTCCAAGCGGTACGTGGAATTGTAGCCCAAGTACAGACCGCACTACCGTCCATTCGGAATCGGCTACGGAATTTACGTCTGGGTTTCCATCCGATATACCGTAAGAAATAATACTTAAATGTTATCATGACATAAGCATACGAATTATAATACATTAACATATTTGCATAAGAAGATCAACCAAGAGGCAATTATGCATGAATATGATAAGACAGACTCAGTTCAGTGTGTGCACGTTCGTGTAGCGTTCGTAAACGCGTTCGAACGGAAATGAAACATAATGCTCACGTTCGTATGGCGTTTGTTAACGCGTTCGAACGGAAATGAGACCTGATGCATGATAAAGCAAAATGTATGCGCGTTCGAGTTGCGTTCGTAAACGCGTTCGAACGGAAATGAAACAGAATGCTCACGTTCGTATGGCGTTTGTTAACGCGTTTGAACGGAAATGAGACCTGATGCATGATAAGCAAAATATATGCGCGTTCGAGTTGCGTTCGTAAACGCGTTCGAACGGAAATGAAACAGAATGCTCACGTTCGTATGGCGTTTGTTAACGCGTTCGAACGGAAATGAAACAGAATGCTCACGTTCGTATGGCGTTTACTAACGCATTCGAACGAAATGAGACCTGATGCATGATAAGGCAAAATGTAATGCACGTTCGAGTTGCGTTCGTTAACGCGTTCGAACGGACACGGACCTGATGCATGAAATGGGATGCAATACATAAACATAAAAAAGGGCGCGGCGAAGCACTGCCGTAAAGGTGGCCTTTTGGGGCTCTTGATCTCTCAAAGAGAGGACCTTTAGACCAACATACTAAGCCAATGCGCGTCACATCACAACACATGAAATAAATGATATCAGACATAGTGTGCCCGATTGAACGTATCTTGTATCCAACCGAACACACATCAATCGGCGCGGAAAAGCATCGTGGTAAAGGGCTTCTAGCCTCTCTCTATAGGGGATCTCACATCACACTTACTAAGCCCATGCGCTCGATTGAATTATACATACGAAAATAAAGATAATAATATCAAACTAAGTACGCCCGATTGAACGTATCTCGCATCCAACCGAACATACATCAACCGGCGCGGCGAAGTAGTGTCACAAAGGTGGCCTTTTCGGCTCTTTGTCTCCCGAATGGGGGACCTTTGGACTAACTCACTAAGCCCATGCGCCTTGGTTGAATCATGCATAACTAAACGACATATTGAATTCTAGTAAAGAGAACTAAATAAACAAAGGAACCACAACAAAAGAAAGATGGTGTCGTTTACCCAAGCGGTACGTGGAGTTGTGGCCCGAGTACAGATCATATTACCGTCCATTCGGAATCGGCTATGAAATTTATGTCCGGGTTTCCATCCGATATACCGCGAGAGTTGACACATCTCTCATTCATCCAATACCCATAACATACATCATACACACAACGAATACCACAAATACAGAAAATATAATCAAAGTAAATGACCAGAAAATAAAATGAGAATAAGTGTGAAAGATACCCTCAGGTCTAACCTTTAAGAAGCCGTCTCTCGGACTCGCGTTCCACGGAGATCGAAAGGGGGTAAAGCCTCCGCAACTTTTCTGGTCCACTGGTTCAACGTCCTAGCTCACTACTTCGCTGTTTTGCTTACGGTTCGAACTCCGTTCTGCTCCTATTGGTCTCTGTCTTGCTGCTCACTGCACGGACCACCTGTTTTAACGTTTTCAATAAACTATTCCAAGCTGTGTGGGTTCTTAGTGCAATTAATATGTGATTATTTTTAAGATTATCTATGCAGTTTTTATGTTACTGTTTTTTAAGGATTTGGGCTGCTGTTTTAAGGTAATCTAGGAGGTTGTTTAGGCGTGTTTTAGGGTGGTTTTGTGGTAATTTTCGGTGGTGGAGGGCTGCTGTATAGGTGGCTGTTTCGGCTATGGAGGGTGGTGGCTTGTGGTGGTTCTTTGTTTTCTTTCTTGTGTATGTGTGAATTGTTTTCTCTTTTTGTTTGTTTGTTTAGTCTTGGGTGTGTAGAGAGAGTCTAGAGAGATTTCGAGAGAGTTTGGGTGTGAATTCTATGCCTTGGGCGTGATTAGGTTGTGTCAAGAGGAGGATGGCTTTGGTTAGGGGTTGTTTATATAGAGAAGGGTTAGGGTTGACAAGGGAAGGGATTTTGTGCATTTAATTAGGATATGATTTAGTTTTAAACAAGGAAATCAAAGGATTGAGGGGGGGACAAAATATTTTATTTTAGGAAGTCAATTAATTTAAATTGGTGTATATCTTATTAGATTAGGAAGTCAAATATATTATTGGCTTTAATTGGTTAAGATTGATTTTAATTAGGCATATCTTCTTTTTAGTTTAGTATGTGATTTGTTTAATTTAGGTAAATATTTTATTTAATTGGTAAATGGTTTAAATATTTTATTTTGTTTAATGTTTAAATTAATATTTATTTATTTAATTTGGGATGTGTTTTATGGGCTTTGGGGAGCTAAATGGGCTGGGTGCGAGGCTAGCAGCAAAACCAGAATTACCGACACCGTTCGAACGCTCCCTCGAATGCGACACGAACGCCCGTAATCTGTTTTCCGTTCGAACGAAGTAACGAACGCAGCACCAACGAAGACAGTGAGCTTGTTTATTCTGAATTTCCCCTTCCGATATCCGTTTCCCGCGGCTTTCGTGACTCAAAAGGTAGTGCCTCCAAATGAGGCTCATCATCGGGTTTCACATGCGAAAATGCAATGCCTACAGGGTCTTTAGATGACCTTACCACTGCGAAGAATAATAACAGATCTGACTTGGTTTAAATGTTGACTACCAGAATTACCATCGTGAGGATTTTGATGACCCTTGAGGTTTGATTGTGGTTGTGTAGGAAACTTTCCTGAATGCTGAGCTAGAGGATCCACTCTTAACATTATAATATATAAATTGTCATTATTACCTAGTTAATTTACTTCGGGAATTAATTATGCTAAAAAAATATAAAATCAACCATATATGTGTTGATAACATTTATCTATAACGAGACTAGTTAGATACTCAATTATGCCAAATATATAAAACCAGTCATAAAAGGCGGTAACAAAGTTTGACAATAATTAGTTCAGATTTAAATTACTCTCTCATATAGTATGAAGTAAAGTATTAATTGTGCCAACCAAGATGAGATTGTCTACAGTGAATCAAGACACCCACAAATATAAGAATAAATTAAATATTAGTCTTCAGATTACAATTCATATATTATAATAACAATAAGATTAATTTATATTCCCATATTAAGAGTTTCATCCTTTTACCCTAGCAGAATGAAATTAGCTACTCATGTTTTGAATAAAATCACACATAATTTTACTACTGAAAGAAAAATAAATACAACAAACCTTGAAAAATAAAACACATAAGAGCTGAAACCCTAAAAATTCTCAAAGAGAAGTGTGGAGTTGGTTCCAAAAATGGTGTTGAGGATGCTCTGCATTTTCAAAAATTGCATTATTGCAATTGTTGAAAATATTTGCATGTGGAGAGGAACAATCCACAAAAACGTAGATGGCAACCCTCCACCAATTTTCTTTTTATACATTATTAGAACGCAATTTCAAGTTTCTGGCCTCCAAAATCGATATGTCACGTCCATTTTTCTAGCTATGCATCCAAAATATTATTTCACTTACATACGAAATAAAAATCACAACAAAATATATAAAATATAGATCTAATTATTATTTCACAAATGTGCTAAATTAAGGGGATTAATGAAATTATAAGTGTAAAATAATTACTTTTTATTAAATATACACTTTTTAGTGTACATTAGACGTGTCTTAAATAGAGTAGGTTTGAATAATTCTGAATTGGATCAGAACCATAAAACGAGCAAATTTTCAAGATGGTTTTATAAAGATTGCCAAATCCTGAATCGAGCTATATTATATTCATAGGTAGAACCGTTACCAAATTGTAACCAAATCGGTTTGACCAATTAGGTTAGGGTAAACCATAACAGAACCGGTCACCACCGGCTCTGTTATGGTTTACATAAATTTTAACTAAAAATCATAACTGGTTCCGATTTATTTTATTTTTTTATTTTAAAGTAAAAAATAGTTAATCGTAAACTGAACCGTACAGTTCGGTTTGGTTACAATTACAGTTCACCCCTTAGGGTGAACCGTAACCATACGATTTCTAACCGT
Source organism: Zanthoxylum bungeanum (assembly GCA_019454045.1). Lineage (NCBI taxonomy): Eukaryota > Viridiplantae > Streptophyta > Magnoliopsida > Sapindales > Rutaceae > Zanthoxylum > Zanthoxylum bungeanum. Next base: position 49,347 of record SKCR01033662.1, on the reverse strand, counting down.
ACAGTTCAGTTACAGTTTCTAACCATAACCGAACCGTGACCACCCCTATTCATATGTGACTCAATCTTTAGCCAATTTAGGCGATCGCTTAGGGTCTCACCTCAATACAAAGCTCCATAAAAATTTATACATATACATTTAAGTATATTATAAAATTACTATTAATTCTGATATAAAAATAATAACAAAATTTCAATATTGATTAGTCAATAGTAATATAAAATTATTTAAATTATTATTTTTTAGTAAAAATTTACCTTAATCATTTTTATTTTCCAAATAAATAAATGATTACTTTATATTTTTTTTTAAATATCTTTAATTTAATAAGACCACGATAAATTTTTTTGTCTAAGACCCAAAAAAACCTTGAGCCGCTTGTAACGACAGGAAATCCCGACTACTGTTACATCATGGGATGAGTGATTATATAATATAAAATTTTGATTGGACACATATGCACTCCTGAAATGACTTTGGAAATAATCAGTAAACTCATCGAATTCCAATTCGAAATTGTACGATGTTCCACTCCGGACAATCCATGGTGTTTGGGCCATATATTTCTCATAAGAACTCAAATGTTTATGAATTTTATATCATCAGAAAGTTGAGATCGAGACCTACAACTTTCACGTTGAACATGTTTCCAAATTCAAATCAGAAATGGGTTTAAAATACAGATCAAAAATTCGGGCGAATAGTACATGATGGTCATTCTAGTAAAATCTCAAAGTTTCTCTAAATTTCTACCTTCTTCTCAAATTTTACTAATTTAAAATAACCCCTCGTATATAAGGAGGTACTATTCATCATTTCAAAAAAAAAATTAGAAAAAAGAAAAAGGAATAGGAAAGAATAAAGAAGAATTGTGGGAACACATAAATCTGGAGCGACGCATGCTGTCCTGGGGCTCGCGGCCCGGTCGGGGGAGTACGGAGTAGCCACGGGGGACTAAACCGGAGAATAATGGAGTCGCCACCCGGTGTGAACCGGGAAAATGAGATTTAAGGCCGCACTCACCCCTCGCAATGGAAGACCTCAAACCATTGGGTTCGGAATGGTCCCTTACTTATGCCACTTGTAATGACAGGATTTATGTAATAATTTAATCAGGCTTAAGTAGCACTTATTTCCAAGAGTATCATGCTTCTAAATTCATGGGTACAAAATAAAACTTATACATACATTTCACATATATCTCACATCTAAGAACACATGCCTGAAAATACCTCAAAGTAACAACGAACATACAACTTCATTCAGCATATCATATTCATGAAAACACAAGCATACATAATAACCGCACAAGCATACATGTGAGCTCTTTTCCAAGTGATACGTGGAATTGTATCCCAAGTACAGACCGCATTACCGTCCATTCGGAATCGGCTACGGAATTTATGTCTAGGTTTCCATCTGATATATCACAAGAAATAATACTCCAAAGTCATCATGGCATAGGTATATGAATCGTAATGCGTTAAATCACGACTAAGGCAAATGACACAACTAATGGAGTAAACATGCTTTTCATTATTATGTGCACAAAGATAAGAATGACTATGTGTGGTTCCATAAAAAAATCACCTAAGAAACAATTATACATGGCATGTGATGAATATGTCTCAGTTCAGTGTGTTCGCGTTCGTGTAGCGTTCGTAAACGCAATCGAACGGTAAACAGAAGGTTCGCGTTCGAACGGAAATGAAACAGAATGCTCACATTCGTATGGCGTTCGTGAACGCGTTCGAACGGAAATGAGACCTGATGCATGATAAGGCAAAATGCATGCGCGTTCGAGTTGCGTTCGTAAACGCGTTCGAACGGGAACAGACCTAATGCATGAAATGGGACGCAATACATAAACAACAAAATAAAGGGGCGCGGTGAAGTACTGCCGTAAAGGTGGCCTTTTGGGGCTCTTGGTCTCTCAAAGAGAGGACCTTTAGACCAACATACTAAGCCCATGCGCGTCACATCACAACACATGAAATAAAGACAATAAAAGTGTAGGACTTCGTATGCCCAATTGAACGTACATTCAACCCAAACACACTTCGTCCAGCGCGGCGAAGTAGTGTTACAAAGGTGGCCTTTTAGGCTCTTCGTCTCTCAAATAGATGACCTTTGGACTAACTCACTAAGCTCATGCGCTTGATTGAATCATGCATAAATAACAACATACAGAATTCAAGTGACGAAAAATAAACAAAAGCAACACAAAACAAAAGAGGGTGCCGTTTACTCAAGCGGTACGTGGAGTTGTGTCCCGAGTACAGATCATATTACCGTCCATTCGGAATCGGCTATGAAATTTATGTCCGGGTTTCCATCCGATATACCGCGAGAGTTGACACGTCTCTCATTTTATTCCACAGCCACAACATACTACATCTCATAATTCATGCATATTTATCTACTCAAGGGCCACAACATGCATTTCAACATGACAATCATGCAAGTAACAAAAAAAACAAGTGTGAAAGATACCCTCAGGTCTAACCTTTTTGCCAACTTTCAGGCTTGCGTTTCACGGACGTCGGAAGGGTACAGCTCCTCAACTTCTCCGGTTCACTGGTTTAGCGTCCTAGCTCACTGCTTTGCTGTTTTGCTTGCGGTTCGAACTCCGTTCTGCTCCTGTTCGACCTCTGTTTTGCTGCTCACTGCTCAGGCCACCTGTTTTGACGTTCAAATGAACTGTTCCAAGTTTGTGTGGGTTCTTAGTGCAGTTGTGTGTGATTATTTTAAGGATTATGAATGTAGTCTTTTTATGTTACTGTTTTTAAGATTCTTAGGCAATGTTTTAAGTGTATTTTGCTGCTGTTTTAGAGGTTAAATTACTGCCGTTTGGGCGTGATTTAGGGACTGGTTTGGGTCAGTTTTGGTGGGAAGGGGGGGGGGCTGCTGTTCGGGGGTACTTTAGTGGCTGTTTGGGGCGTGTTTGGGCTGTCGTTGGGGGTATATTTTTCGGTGATGTGTGGAGGCTTAGGGGGTTGCTATTTTCGGTGGTGATTAGGAGTTGTTTTGGTGGTTGGAGGGGGTGTGAATGGCTATTGTATTTTCGGTAATATAAGAGTGTTTGAGGGCTTGTTGTTTTCAGTAATATGAGAGTGGGGGTGAAGAGAGTTGTTTGTTATTATGTGTATGAGCTAGGGGTTGGAAATTCTTTTCTTCTTTTTGTTTGTGATGGGCGTGAACTAGGAGGGCCAATGCCTTGGAGAGGTGTGGTTTATATAGAGAAAGGCTAGGGCTTCATCTTGTCTCACAAGGAAGGGATTTTGGCATTAAAATGATGATTTGATTTGGTGTTGAGCAAGGAAAGTCAAAGATTGAGGGGGGACAAATCTTGGCTAGAATAGGAAGTCAATATCTTTAATTTGTTATGATTGATTTTAATTAGGCATGACATCGTTTTAATTTAGTATGTGATTTGTTTAGTTAGGAAGTTAATATATTTGATTTATCTTCATTAGGTATGATTATATTTATGTTTTATTTAATTGGTAAATGGTTTAAATATTTTATTTAATATTTAATGTTTAATTTAATTAAATTGGGATGTGTTTTATGGGCTTTGGGGAGCTAATTGGGCTGGGGTGCGAGGTAGCAGCAAAACCAGAAACACCGACGGCGTTCGAACGCCAATTCGAACGCCACACGAACGTCCGCAATCTGCCTGGCGTTCGAACGAAGTAACGAACGCGGCACTAACGAAGACAGTGAGCTTGTGAAATGGACTTGATGACGTACTTATTCTGAATTTCCCCTTCCGACCTCCGTTTCCCGCAATATCCTTAGCTAAAAAGGTAGTGCCTCCAACTGAGACTCATCATCGGGTTTCACATGCAAAAATGCAATGCCTACAAGAATAACAAAGAAAAATGAAAGAGGAAGAGGTAAATACCATTCCCTACAATCTAGAAGGAAGATTGGCAACAATTGAGGGCTTGGAGAGTGAAGAAAATCAAGAAGAATAAGGTAAAGAAACTTGACCCAAAACTTGGTTTGTTGGATTTTGAAAGTGTGATGATAAAATAGGACTATTAGCATGTTAGTGATTGTATTTTGATGATTTATAAGTAAAGAAATTGGTTGTAGAATCAAGTGCCCAAATTTTGAAAATGTTAAGGGTGTAGTTAAAAAAAACAAGGATAATGATATTAAAGAGTTGTTTGAAGATAAAATGATAGTTTAGATATGTAAAGTTGATGTAATAAGATGGATTGTGTAATGGTTTTAGTATGAATGCATTGGTAATGCATTTGAGTAGGATAGATTTGAAGAAGCAAGATTATAAACCTCGAAAACAGGTGCGCGTCACGACGCCTAAGGAGTCTACGTGGCGACGCATACTGGAAAAGTTAGGCAAATATGTTTCTGGATTGGTTCGCATCGCGACGTCCAAGTCTGTGCGTCGAGACGCGTAATGGGAAATTTCCCAGATATACTTCCTGAATGATGCGTGTCGCGACGCGCAAGGCCTTGTATCATGACGCGTGACTAAAAATTTTCCCAAATTGATTTAGTTCATCCCAGTTTCACCCTAGAATCTTAGAGGCCACCCTAAGGGTCTCGTATCAACTTGTATGTATATATTACGTCATGATATAAGTACAATATGCCTCAGAGTGATAGCACCTACTTGAATAAGAAAACTTAACTTGATTCATATATATATATATATATATATATATATATATATATATTCTTTAATTCATCTTCTAATCGAAATTATCAATTATATATCATCGCAGGAACCACAAGTTTCTTCAGCAAAGTGAAGTAAGGCTAGTGGGACTCCAAATCAGTGAGTGGATATTTTTTTAAGTTGATTTTTCATTTGTATTATTTCAAGTAAAGACTTATTTTACGCATCTAGGGCGTTAGTTGATTTTTATTACAATTATTTCATGAAAGGTCATGTTTTAAGAGACGTTTTAGAAATAGATATTTTCAAAGCAGGATTTATATTTTCGAGGCATGGGGGAAAAACTCACCTCAGTATGTAACTCGATACAGACATGGAATTGATGGTTGACATGTGCATATGTAGAGGACTGGGGGGATGATGATACATAGAGCCCCCAGATCCTAGTTCAGGACTAGGGATGACAGATGCCCCTAGATCCTGGTTTCAGAGCTTGGATGGTAGCATAGATCTGCACCCCCAGTTTTAGTTCAGTGGCTTGGGGGATGGCGATACGTAAGGCCCCAAAGTCATGGATTTGTACTCCTGGATCTAGTTAGGTGTATGGGGGATGACGATATGTAACGTCCCCATATGTCAGGTTTTCAGAGACAGAGACCCGTTTTCAGAAATAGTTTTCAGAGATCAATTTTTAGAAAATAATTTCAGAAACAGATATTTCAGAAATAAGCTTTCAGAACAGATCTTTCAGATACAGGTTTTCAAAACCAGATTTTCAAAACAAACTTCAGAAAAGTTTTCCAGGAAGAAAGTTATTTTCAAGTAATAGAAGAGATTTCAGAAAATATGATTTAAGATTAATTTGGTTTTAGAACCGTGGATTTTCAAAAGCACTTTTAGTACTACTTTTAAACTGTCCACTCATTTAAATCGTTCAAACGATCTAACCCCTCTCACTCCCAGTTTCTTTGTTTTGCAGGTATTTCCGGAGGACGAGCTCGATGGGATAGATACTGATGGCAGTCACTAGGGGGTTTGGTCCACCAGGTCGAGTCAGAATTCAGTTTAGACAGTGTCAGAGAATGTCATGTAGAATATAGATTGTTTAGTAAAGAATATGCATGTAAAGAGTTATAAGTGTTCATTTCTAAAGTTGTAATATATAGTGAATTTGGGTATTTAATTTGAAAAGCATTATGCATTTATGAGATTGAGTTGGGCATTGGTTTCGTGTATGAGTTTATACATCATATGGGTTTAATATTGTTAGAAAGTCAGAGGCTCGGGAGGATAGTACGACATATTCCCTATCGGTGGCATCTCCCGGATTGGGTATTATTTGTTCAATATGATTTTTCACATTTAATCTTTCTAGAATTGGTATCATTGACATTAAAATGCAAAGTTCACATGTCCTAGATAGAGAATAGCTGCTCAACCTGAACGAAAAAGAATCCAATAAGATATGAAATATTGACAGGCTCAAATAGTTTGATTCTTTCGGAACAAACAATGCTTTAGGGTTTCATCGTGAACATTTAACATGTGCATGTTTGGTCTCATGCTTATAACCATTTAGTCATATGATCTAGAAGATTGAAGTATCTCATTTGGAATCCATTTTATGCAAAAATGGCACGATCTTGCCATCACAATATCTATGTGCACACATCAATGCTCCATTTTTTAATGCTTGTGTTGTGCCAAGATCGATAAATTGAGCTGAAATAAAAAAATATCAGGAAACTCAGTTCATGTTCAAAAAATATGATCATGATGCATGAGGTAATTGATATGACACTAGTAGGAGTTGAATAGCAACAAATTTATCAATGCAATTCACTTTTCTATTGTTGATATGTTATTAGGATTTGGATTTGGTGCTAAATTATGTTAAGCGTTTGTATTGATTTTTTGTTTTTAATAAATTTTGATTAATAATTATTTTTTAATAAATTTTATAAGTGCACTGTGATGAAAGCACACGTATAATAATATTATAAAAAAAATTAACATAACCTAACATCGATCCAAATTCATGTTATTAAGCATACACAATTCAAATCTTACAATTTCTAACACTTTAGTCTCTTATTGTCACTCTCAAACAGACACATACACTTATCTTTATAACAATTTTTATCAATGGTCTTGGTTCTAGCTCTAGCATTCATCCTATCATTTTCACTTTTTCATTGTCAATTTCCAAACAATCAACTAACCTACTGTACATGTGTCAATAAGTTACATGCATCCCAACAATATTTTAATCAACATTAATGTATTTCCCTAAAATATGTTTAATTCATTACCCAACATTATTTAGTTCACAGACCAAGTAGCTATAGCTAGCAAATAGCAGACCTTACTCAGATTTTTATAAATATTTCGCCTGTATTACTACATCTATGTTATGTTATAATCGTTAGTTCTGAAAATTCGTAGTTTCTGACCCTATATATCTGTAGTGGAATATATGTAATCTGAGAAATTATAATACAACTACTCTATCTAAGACACGTATAAGTTAAGAGTTTTTATGGTTATAAATCAAGAATCCTTAAGTTTAAGTAGTAGACAACAGTAAATCGCAGCAAACAAACAAACACAAAATAAATTACAAAAGTAAATAAAAGAGAAGCATATTTGTTTACGAAGTGGAAAACTCTTTTCAGGAAAAAAAACCACTCCGGGTATAGGTTACCACCGAAATCCACTATATGAGAAAACTTACAAAGACGGTGAAATGACCTTAAGCAATAACTTTTATGATTCAATCCTGACTACTGTAATAACCCAAAGACCTCTCAGAGCCTGCATCAAGCAACTTTCTTCAGAACCTTTGAAGTCTCAGTGAATTAGATCTACGAACTCGCACGTCGGAACTCCAATCACCAATTGTTGGGTGTGCAAACAAAGTCCCAAAGTCCCACATTGGTTAGATATGGGGAAGATCATGGGTATATAAGGATGGACATGTATCTTCATTGGTATGAGGCCTTTTGGGTATAACCCAAGAGCAAATCCATGAGGGCTTAGGCCCAAAGTGGACAATATCATACCAATGTGGAGATAAGTGGTGTCATAGGTTCCTTACAGTGGTATCAGAGCCATGCCCCGGAGTTAGCCATGTGGATGAATCATCGGAATACCGAACAAAGGTGGTGAGCCCCGATCGTGATCCGTGAGTGCTCGGTTAGACATGCGGTGTGCTCTGGTCTTCATGGAGTGGACAGATGAATGATCGTTTGAGGGGAGGCTCAGTTGTCCTTTGTGGTCCTTTGTTCGAGGGAATGATTGTTGGGTGTGCAAACAAAGTCCCAAAGTCCCACATTGGTTAGATATGGGGAAGATCATGGGTATATAAGGATGGACATGTATCTTCATTGGTATGAGGCCTTTTGGGTATAACCCAAGAGCAAATCCATGAGGGCTTAGGCCCAAAGTGGACAATATCATACCAATGTGGAGATAAGTGGTGTCCTAGGTTCCTTACACCAATATCCACCTTAGAACTCTGAAGGTTTAGGGTATTCGCTAGATTTGTGTTTTTAAGGTTGATGATAGTGAAACAAAGAAGATCACTCACAAAGAAGAAGAAGACATGAGACTGAGTCTTCAAGGATGAGTGTTTTTCAAAAAGTTGGAAACTGAAAGTAAAATTAGGTTTGGAAAATAATTTTCCAACCCCGGTAAAGATGCTATATTTTCCTTTTTATAGGTATGGTTCTCCAAGTCCAAAATTGCCTTCAAAAACATGTCCAAAATAACCCAGTTACGCACGAACGTTCCAACGCGTAAAGCACGCGTGGCAAATGCAAGTTGATCCGTAAAATCATTTGAACTCTACTCGAACGTGAAACCTTTGGACAGTTTTGTTCGAATACGAAGAAGAACGTGACATGAATGAATGGTCTATGGATGCTTTTGTTCGAATGGGATGTCGAACCTCACTTGAACACATGGCCCCTGGAAGCTTTCATTCGAACATCATGAAGAACGCGCCACAAACAAATCTCGTCCGAACTTCAAAACGAACCCAACTCGAACGGGAGCTCTGATATCTTCATCTAATATTGTCCAATCACACCCCAATACTTCAAGATTCATTACAACTTAATTTAACTTGGTTTGTTACAGAATTTACCAACACAAACTCAACAAACTCCCCCTTTGGTATTTCGTGATAAAACTAACAAAACTATCTAATACAAAGAATTAAAAAAATTAAAAATAATAGAAGTAATTAGTGTCCACCATCACGACACATACTCATTACAATTTGACTCGATATACTCTTAGATCTTGAAGAGATAAAGATAGATGTACATGTACTCATGCTTAACAGTAACATAGTCAAACCAAATACCAGTGAAAAATAAGGGAAATATAAATAATAAAAATAAACTGAGATTAAATTCAGTCATTCCATTACATTGCACAAAATTGATACGTATAAAAATAAATTCATTCATTCCATTGCTTTGCATTGCACAAAATTGATACATATGAAAATAAAGTCATAAAAAATACAGATATATCTCCCTATTGTTTTCATGAAGGACAAAAGATGACAACGGAAACAACAATAAAGTGGAAAAACACAAATGGCACGGGAAAACAAGACTATGACCCAGAGTCATCATAATCACTGATAGAAATCCAACATGGCACCCGTAGAGGAGGAGAGAGTGATAGTGCAGGAGGAAGCAGGAGGGGAGGAAGGCTGAACAAAGAAAATCAATACAAAATCAGGGTATGTCAGAGGAAGCGACTCAGGCTCTTGATCATGTGACCCAACATATGCAGCCCCGGCTGTCAAAGTCTATCGCCTTATCGGCCTCATGATCGGGAGTGAAACATCATGAATAAAATCTGAAATCACCAAAGAAATGATCTGGCGAATGATACAGCCATTTATGGCAATGAAGTATAGGAGGGCGCAACAGTGTGAACGTGAGTCATCTCGAGGAAGATCAGATCGACGAGATCAATAGACATGCCCTTCTCGATAACATAGAGGAAAGCGATACAGGAGAGGAGAATGGCTATCATCCTTTCACTCTATCTCATTTATCTCCTTTTAATGGTTATGATTTAGCCAAGATAAATTCAATGGCTATTATCTTGACAACACAAAAGCCACTCATCAAATTCATTAATGTGTTGTTAAGATAATAACCATTGAATTTATCTTGGTTAAATCTCAATCCTTAAAAGGAGATAAAGGATATTAGAGTGAAAGGATAGTAGCCCAACCCGCGTGATTCGGGTGTTCCCCATATTCTCCTTAATCAGGGTTGGGGTTCTTTTTTTTTGGTTTCATTGGCCCTACGGCGACACTAGTTAAGGAGTTTTATGCTAATTTGGAGGTCTTCAACTCCACCTTATTTTCTATTTTTATTCGGGGCTATACATTGGAGATCGACTCTACTGTTCTTTCTCGAATTCTATCCATTCCCAAGATTGAGTATCCACAGTATCCCTAGAGGCATGGCCAAGGTCATTCTGATAAGGTGATTCTTGATGTTGTCACAAAATACCATCGTCTGTTCCTTGGCGACTCTATAACTGTTACCACTCTCTTGCCAAATCCGGGTTGGGCTACTATCCTTTCACTCTAATATCCTTTATCTCCTTTTAAGGATTGAGATTTAACCAAGATAAATTCAATGGTTATTATCTTAACAACACATTAATGAATTTGATGAGTGGCTTTTGTGTTGTCAAGATAATAGCCATTGAATTTATCTTGGCTAAATCATAACCATTAAAAGGAGATAAATGAGATAGAGTGAAAGGATGATAGCCATTCTCGAATCACGCAACTTAGCCTCAAGCACATTACGCAACTTAGCCTCAGACACATCTATATTAGAGTTTTCATGACTAGAAATCAAGCACTCTTAAGTCTAAGAAGTAGTCAGCAGTAAATAGCAGCAAACAAACAAACACAAAATAAATTACAAAAGTATTATTTCACCTTATGGATTTGGATTCGGTATTGTACTGAGTTTTTTTTATATATATAAATTTTGATATAATAATTTATATTTAATTACATCTTAATCGTATATTATTATTAAAAGAGATATGATAAAAGATCATAAAAAGATTATTACAATTCATTTCAACATATGATCTAAATTCATACCGTTGTATAATACACGTTTGTATCATGAGCATGATTCTTGATACAGCCATTGGATCATAGTTAGCTAGTTTGACCAGCATGGTTGGCCCAAAATGATTGGCAAAACCATGTTAGTAGCCCAAAAAAGAAATGTTCAATTCTAAAATATTTTGTGGAAACTTAATTGAGATCTAATAATATTATTGTTGATTTGTAAAATTTTAATCTGACATTGTAATTCAATCAAACTTCAAGCGCATTAAAATATAGTGAATAATCAATTTTATTGTCCAGGAAAATAATTCAGTAAATTGAAGAAAAAATTCATTAGTTAGATCTATTTTCCAATACATTGGACTCAAATAATATATCAAAATATTAAAAGCTAGTCAAAGAATCCATATTGTGGCAGTACAACTTTGATGAAATAATTAAGAATCTAATACACTAGAGTATTTTATATAAGAAAAAAATAATATAAAATGGAACAAATTTTTAATTTATCCTTTTTCATTTTCTAGTCTATTTTGTGAAATCATACATTCTATTGTGTGATTGTTAAAAGATCTGCAATTAATATTTTTATATGCTAGTTCTTTTTAACAAACTCTTTTATACAAATAATTTTATATAAATTGATGTGATCTCACATGATTAGTTAAATGAAAAATATCACATGGCATTATGTTTTTTTTTATCTAATCAATCATAAAATCAGGGTATGAGAGATAGACAATATAAGCCACAGCTTTTTAATAAAAATCAGAGCCCTAATTTTATTTTATTTTTATTGTTATCTTTCTTTTTGTTAAAAAAAAAAAAAAAAAAAAAAAAAAAAAAAAAAAAGAGAAAGAAAGAAAGAGAAGAAGAAGAAGAAGAAGCCAATACATCTCTTATATTTAGATATTCTTCATTAGGGTTAGCAATGAGATGGGACGGGATAAGATTTGTCAATTTTGATCTCGTCTCATTAATAAAAAAAAAAGTTGAAAATTTATTTCGGTCCCGTCTCGTTATAATTTTTTGAGACAAAAAATTGTCTCAATCCAATCCCGTGTCTCGTTAAATCTCGTCTCATCCTACTAAATCTCGTCTTATCCCATAATCCAGTCTCATCTCGCTTGAGTTTTCGTAAAATTTATACATATTCATACCGTTTTGAACATGGACATAAGACGGGATGAGAAAAATTATTATCTCTAATCTTCATTATTTTCTAACCAAAACCAAATTATGATAGAAAATTTAAGACCCTCAAATCCTTTTAGACATTGTAAATTAATAATATTCAGGGGTTGGCCTAGGGCTCGCCCTGCATATAATGCCTGTCACACCCGTCCCCTTAGGTAGGGTAGGGGTGAGACGGAGAACTGAAACTGGCAGAGTTTCCCTTGTAATATGGACTAATCCTCCAAATACAAGGAAAAATCTAAACTGAAAATATCACCATAACATAGGATCTCCGTGATCCAACTCAAACATAATATCCATGAAGGAAACACAATATCCTCAATATCAAGTAAAGGCTCAATGCCTAACATTAGACAACAAATTCTTCCAAGAAAATACATATCTAGAATTACAGTCTCAAAACATAACAAAGACACTCTACTGTTGGCACAACATTTCTCTACTGGCAGGAAATGATGACGAAACAGCAGATGGAAAGGATAATCTACTAAACTGCTGAACCTGAAATATTAAGGAAAGGGGTAAGCTCACGCTTAGTGCAATGGATCACAGCTTAGTGTCGTGGATAATCAAGTAACAAAGTGGATCGAACAAGTCTTTCACAATATAAATAAATACATAAGCTGTAAATCGATATCTCAAACATTTACTTGAAAATCGTAAATCTCATTCCTCATAAAACTCAAATCATAAATCTGTTTTCTCAATAAGCTCATACTGCTCAAAAATACTATGTAATGATAAATCTGTTTATTCATCTATATGCACAACCTCATGACAATATGGCAAAGCTGGCAACATGGGGCTTCCCCACGGCAAAACTGGCATCCGGAGCAAACTGTTAACGTGAGACCTTATCTCACGGCAATAACTGGCAACATGAGACCTTATCTCATGACAATAATCTGGCACATATAAGTACACGGGGTGCATCCTAACATAAAAATCATTTCCAAAATCCATGCTCATATATCTCAAATCATGCAAGTTTCTCATATATCACAAACACATGATTTCAACATAATCAATATTTGATCCATACCTTCTAGAAAAAATATAAACTTTCTAAAATCAAACTCATTTAATGCATTACCTTAAAATTCATATAAGAAAACATACATACTATATACTTTTGAAAACATCAATGTTACAGGTTTATCCACGCACCTGGTGAGCTGACTACTGAGAAAGGAACTAGGCAGCATGACCGTCCCTGCTTATGGTATCACGATCACATTTAGAGATAAAAGAATTTACTATAATGAACATAATCCTAATCTAGAAAATGTGATAGAACATGAAAGAAACGTGATTCGGTCGCTCTCGTAAACTTAACGAAAATTAAGATTCGGATGTCCGATACTACTCTGAATGGTCTGAAATTCGCGGAGGAGACTCGGGAAATCGGCACGGAGACACTGTCCGGCGCGTGGTTGCCACGCGTCGTTCACCCAAGCAGCGCGTGGGCCTCACGCGCCGCCACATAAGGCACACGTGAGCGCCATGCGCCAGTCGGATGGGGAAAAATCTGACGGCCGTGCATTCCTTTCCCTCTCCCGGATCTAATTCCTCTGACGGTTCGTCGATCGGAGTTCCGGATCAACGGGAAATCGAGAAAAACCATAAAAAGTTTATTACCGAGATCTCTAAAAAAATTGGAAGTTTCCCGAGATGAAATCACCACCAAAATGATCCTCTCGAAGAGATCTACAATTTTCCTTAAAGGCTCGGTCGGGTTTGAACTACGGATCAGGACCAAAATTCTATTTTCTCTCTTTTTCTTCTTTTTCTCTTTCTTCTTCTCTCTCTCTCACGTCTCTGACTCTTTCTATTATTATCTTTCTTTCTTCTATTTTTTTTTATTAAAGGAAGAGGTGGCTGCTGAGTGTACTTAGGGTGTGCGTGTGTGTACAAAATATATATATTTCTATGGCAAAATTTGTTTGACACCCTAAACTTGATCTTAACCGCATTTTAATTCCAACTTCCACAAACTTAATAATTTAGTCCTTAAATTTATTTGGGGTGTTACAACCCTCTCCCCCTTAAAAGAATTTCGTCCTCGAAATTCACATACCAGATGATGGAAAGAAATGAGGATATTTATTCCTCATGTCTTCCTCACGCTCCCAAGTAGCTTCCGCTTTCGAGTGTTTACCCCATAGGACTTTTACCAATGGAATCGTCCTGTTTCTCAGCTGTCTCAATTCCCTAGCTAGAATTCCCACTGGTTCTTCAGCATATGTCAAGTATTCTTTCAACTCAATTGGTTGCTCCTGCAAAATGTGGGAGGGATCTGATCTGTACTTTCTCAACATGGACACGTGGAAAACATTGTGAATCTTTGACAATTCCTGTGGCAATGCTAATCTGTAGAAAACTGGTCCAATTCGCTCCACGATCTCATATGGCCCAATAAACCGAGGAATCAACTTCCATTTCTTGCCAAATCTCATGACACTCTTCCAATGAGAAATCTTCAAAAATACCTTGTCTCCCACCTGATACTCGATGTCCTTCCTTTTTAGATCTGCGTAACTTTTCTGTCTATCTTGGGCTGTCTTCAACTTTGATCTGATCACTTCTATCTTATTAACAGTAATCTGAACAATCTCAGGACCTAAGAGTTTCCTCTCACCTGCTTCATCCCAACATATAGGAGTTCTACATTTCCTTCCATATAATGCCTCATAAGGTGCCATGCCCAAACTAGCATGGTAACTATTATTGTAAGCAAACTCCATCAAAGATAGATGTTGATCCCAACTACCTTTAAATTCCATAACACAAGCTCTCAACATATCTTCTAAAGTCTGAATGGTTCTCTCTGACTGCCCATCTGTCTGAGGATGAAAAGAATTACTGAACTTCACTTTAGTACCCAAAGCCTCTTGTAGACTTGGCCAGAATCTGGAAGTAAATCTTGGATCTCTGTCTGATATGATTGACACTGGAGTTCCATGAAGTCTCACTATCTCATCAACATAGAGCTCTGCTAAATCTACTCTGACAGGTAGAAAATGAGCTGATTTAGTCAACCTGTCAACAATCACCCATACTGAATCATGTCCTTTCTTCGTACGAGGCAGTCCTGACACGAAGTCGATAGTGATGTGTTCCCACTTCCACTCAGGAATAGGAAGTGATTGTAAGGTACCTGCAGGATGCTGGTGTTCTGCTTTAATCTGCTGACACGATAAACACTTTGATACAAACTCGGCTATCTCTTTTTTCATGCCTTTCCACCAATAATTCTCCTTGAGAGTTCTATACATTTTAGTGCTGCCTGGATGCATAGAATAAGCAGAACAATGTATGAAGATAGATTATGTGTACCTGAAGATGAGAGCTTGAAGAGAGAGATCATGGAAGAAGCCCATTGTACCTATAAAATTCCCTTCTCTTTTCATCCATAAAAGCAGAATTCATATAATTACTCATGAACTCCCTCTTGAACTTCTCCCAAGTTAATACATTAGTCTCTGAGAATTTACCTCTTACACTCTTCCACCATTTATCAGCTTGCTCAGTCAAAAGTTGATACACATGGTGGCATTTCTGTTCATCAGTTAATCTCATCAACTCAAAAGCCTTCTCAATCCTGTCCAAGAAATTTCCAGCTACAATGGGATCCTTCTTCCCATCAAACTCAACAGCTCCTCTCTCTTTCATTCCTTTAGCAATATTATCTTCATTAACTATAGGAGCTACCTGAGTTGGACCATGACCCCATGCTGGAGGGTAGTAATACGGATAAGGGTAAGCACTAGGAGGAACATCTGCTGGCGGAGGAGCATAATAAGGTGGAGGGTAGAAACCCGGAGGAGGTATAGGATAACCCTGGTTTACTGGAGGAGGTGTTGGAATATTTCCCTAAGGTGCTGCAGGGGCTGGAGGAACATTACTGCTAGGAGGATGATGAACTGGGGTACTATCCCCGAAAACCGAGGTTATGGAATCTTCTACAACAGGATTAGGGTTCCCTTCAAAGGTTTCCCCATCATAAGAATTAACCTCCTCATCAACTGGAGGTGCCCTAGAAGGTTGGCCAACATTTATTATCTTACGAGTACGAACTCGATCTGCACCTCGAACTCTGAGACGCGGTGGCATCTGAAAACACATGAAAGATGTCAACCGCTAGAAGACATAGAATAACTAATAAAGAAATTGAAGTGTCTACAGAATCTATGAACCCTGGTCTCTGATACCATTAAATGTCACACCTGTCCCCTTAGGTAGGGTAGGGGTGAGACGGAGAACTGAAACTGGCAGAGTTTCCCCTGTAATATGGACTAATCCTCCAAATACAAGGAAAAATCTAAATTGAAAATATCATCATAACATAGGATCTCCGTGATCCAACTCAAACATAATATCCATGAAGGAAACACAATATCCGCAATATCAAGTAAAGGCTCAATGCCTAACATTAGACAACAAATTCTTCCAAGAAAATACATATCTAGAATTACAGTCTCAAAACATAACAAAGACACTCTACTGTTGGCACAACATTTCTCTACTGGCAGGAAATGATGACGAAACAGCAGATGGAAAGGATAATCTCTAAACTGCTGAACCTGAAATATTAAGGAAAGGGGTAAGCTCACGCTTAGTGCAATGGATCACAGCTTAGTGCCGTGGATAATCAAGTAACAAAGTGGATCGAACAAGTCTTTCACAATATAAATAAATACATAAGCTGTAAATCGATATCTCAAACATTTACTTGAAAATCGTAAATCTCATTCCTCATAAAACTCAAATCATAAATCTGTTTGCTCAATAAGCTCATACTGCTCAAAAATACTCTGTAATGATAAATCTGTTTATTCATCTATATGCACAACCTCATGACAATATGGCAAAGCTGGCAACATGAGGCTTCCCCACGGCAAAACTGGCATCCGAAGCAAACTGGCAACGTGAGACCTTATCTCACGGCAATAATTGGCAACATGAGACCTTATCTCATGGCAATAATCTGGCACATATAAGTACACGGGGTGCATCCTAACATAAAAATCATTTCCAAAATCCATGCTCATATATCTCAAATCATGCAAGTTTCTCATATATCACAAACACATTATTTCAACATAATCAATATTCGATCCATACCTTATAGCAAAAATATAAATTTTCTAAAATCAAACTCATTTAATGCATTACCTTAAAATTCATATAAGAAAACATACATACTATATACTTTTGAAAATATCAATGTTACAGGCTTATCCACGCACCTGGTGAGCTGACTACTGAGAAAGGAACTAGGCAGCAGGACCGTCCCTGCTTATGGTATCACAATCACCTATAGAGATAAAAGAATTTACTATAAGGAACATAATCCTAATCTAGAAAATGTGATAGAACATGAAAGAAACGTGATTCGGTCGCTCTCGTAAACTTAACGAAAATTAAGATTCGGAGGTCCGATACTACTCTGAATGGTCTGAAATTCGCGGAAGAGACTCGGGAAATCGGCACGGAGACACTGTCCGGCGCGTGGCAACCACGCGCCGTTCACCCAAGCAGCGTGTGGGCCTCACGCGCCGCCACACAAGGCGCGCGTGAGCGCCACGCGCCGGTCGGATGGGGAAAAATCCGACGGCCGTGCATTCCTCTCCCTCTCCTGGATCTAATGCCGATGACGGTTCGTCGATCGGAGTTCCGGATCAACGGGAAATCGAGAAAAACCATAAAAAATTTATTACCGAGATCTCTACAAAAATTGGAAGTTTCCCGAGATGAAATCACCACCAAAATGATCGTCTCGAAGAGATCTACAATTTTCCTTAAAGGCTCGGTCGGGTTTGAACTACGGATCAGGACCAAAATTCTATTTTCTCTCTTTTTCTTCTTTTTATCTTTCTTCTTCTCTCTCTCACATCTGTGACTCTTTCTATTCTTATCTTTCTTTCTTTTATTTTTTTTATTAAAGGAAGAGGTGGCTGCTGAGTGAACTTAGGGTGTGTGTACAAAATATATATACTTATATGGAAAAATTCGTTTGCCACCCTAAACTTGATCTTAACCGCATTTTAATTCCAACTTCCACAAACTTAATAATTTAGTCCTTAAATTTATTTGGGGTGTTACAATGCCACATTAGTTTGTACCAAAATTTATAGTTATAATATCACTCAAAATTATATGTTG
The DNA here is from genome assembly GCA_019454045.1 of Zanthoxylum bungeanum. Taxonomy (NCBI): domain Eukaryota; kingdom Viridiplantae; phylum Streptophyta; class Magnoliopsida; order Sapindales; family Rutaceae; genus Zanthoxylum; species Zanthoxylum bungeanum. The sequence continues at coordinate 31,207 of SKCR01033662.1, read as the reverse complement.
CTTTGGGTCAAAAACAAGGAAAAAAAATTTATTATGCAATGATATTTTTTTTAAATCGTTGGAAATTCCATCGTCAAACCACCCATTTCGGGTTTAAGTGGAACAGATAAAAATCATCGGCTATTCTAAATTCTTACAAGAAACGCATTCATTGGATTCGAACACATTACTTGAAAGTCAAATCTTGAATTCAACACCACCAAATCAAAGATTTATTATACAATGATAGAATCTTGTTATTCATACAATAACTCAATACACATAGTAAAAGACAATTAGATTTCTTTTACAATCTCACTGTTAAAAAAAAAAAAAAAAAGGATTAGTGTAATGACACAGCTACAAACTCTTTTGAACATATTGAGATGTGATCTCACATGATTAATTTAATGAAAATTATCACATAGTTCACATTATGTTATTTTTTCAACCAATCATATAGTGCCACATTAGTTTGTACAAATAATTTCTAAGAAAATTTGTAGTTATAATATTACTCAAAATTATATGTTGCTTTCGGTCTACACGTTATCCATATAACTCGATAATATCGGCCACATATTTTAAAATAAAAAAAAAATTAATAAAAAAAATTATATTTAATATAAATTCAAATATTATATAATTATTAATTTATAATATCATTTCGTTCTACCGGAATGATACCAAATAATTTCTCGCAAATAAGCAAGGGTCGATGGTTTCTTCACAATGATTCTGAGTAATTTATTAACTCCTTTATCATTGCTATTTTTTTAATTGAAATTAAAAATAAAAATTAATTAACCGCTCATTTAAAGTAAAATAAAGTAATTATCACATTTGAACGAAATTAAAGGAAATGCAAGAATTTTTTTTAAAAAAAATAATAACTCCAAATTTTCCATCTTGAATAAAATAATACCTCAACAATCAATTCTTTATTCTTACGTAAATATTAATTTAAATTTCCACAGCATTTCAGTTTATTATGTCTTTAATTTTTTTTTTTAAAAAAATAACAAGCAGGTGGGCATGAATATTATTCTTTGATATATATATATATATATATATATAAATAAATTTATTAAATAAAAATCATATTACAATAAAAATACATATTATAATTTTATAAGATTTTTATTATAACAAGAAAACATATTATAGTATTTTATTAAAATAAAAAAATACTATTAAATTATCTATATTTAACTTAATATGTAGAATTAATTTTTTTATTAAATTATAAAATTAAAATATATCTAAAATTATTTTTTATTATATATATATAATAAATATTTTTAAACATCCTCATCGCATCACGTAGTTGCTTAATATTAAAGTATAAAATTAAATTTATAAATCTATTAATAAAAATTATATTATAATTTTATGAGAATTTTATTATAATAAGAAAACATATTATAATATCATATTAAAAAAAATACACTATTAAATTATCTATAATTAATCTAATATTTTCAAAAATTTATTATTAAATTATAAAATTAAAATAATAAATTATTAACGTAAGAAACCCATTACAATATAAATATATAATCTCCTATTAAAGAAATAAGCCTATTAATTTAATTAAATAATTAATTAATATTTAATTTTATTATTATTAAATTAAATAAAAATACATATTATAACAAGAAAACATATTATAATCTCTCATTAAAATAAAAAAATATATATGCCGCACTTAATCTCTACAATTAATATATATACTTATTTTTTATTAAATTATAAAATTAAAATATATTTACAATTAATTTTTTATCAAATAAAAATTGTATTATAATAAGAAAATAAATAATACTATCGTATTACAATTAAAAAAAAAACTATTAAGTTATAAAATTAAATTAATAAATCTATTAAATAAGAACCATATTATAATAATAAAATATATTATACTATCCGATTAATTTTTGAATAATATCACAGATTATATATATATAATATATATATATATATATATATATATATATAAATAAATTTATTAAAATAAAAATCATATTACAATAAAAATACATATTATAATTTTATAAGATTTTTATTATAACAAGAAAACATATTATAGTATTTTATTAAAATAAAAAAATACTATTAAATTATCTATATTTAACTTAATATGTAGAATTAATTTTTTTATTAAATTATAAAATTAAAATATATCTAAAATTATTTTTTATTATATATATATAATAAATATTTTTAAACATCCTCATCGCATCACGTAGTTGCTTAATATTAAAGTATAAAATTAAATTTATAAATCTATTAAAATAAAAATTATATTATAATTTTATGAGAATTTTATTATAATAAGAAAACATATTATAATATCATATTAAAAAAATACACTATTAAATTATCTATAATTAATCTAATATTTTCAAAATTTATTATTAAATTATAAAATTAAAATAATAAATATTAACGTAAGAAACCCATTACAATATAAATATATAATCTCCTATTAAAGAAATAAGCCTATTAATTTAATTAAATAATTAATTAATATTTAATTTTATTATTATTAAATTAAAATAAAAATACATATTATAACAAGAAAACATATTATAATCTCTCATAAAATAAAAAAATATATATGCCGCACTTAATCTCTACAATTAATATATATACTTATTTTTTATTAAATTATAAAATTAAAATATATTTACAATTAATTTTTTATCAAATAAAAATTGTATTATAATAAGAAAATAAATAATACTATCGTATTACAATTAAAAAAAAAACTATTAAGTTATAAAATTAAATTAATAAATCTATTAAATAAGAACCATATTATAATAATAAAATATATTATACTATCCGATTAATTTTTGAATAATATCACAGATTATATATATATATATATATATATATATATATATATATATATATATATAAGTTAATATTTTAAAATTTTCTCATCGCATCATAAGACTTTTAAGCTATACAATTAATTTTTTTATTATCTATGATAATAAGAATATATATTATAATTTTCTATTAAAATAAAAAAATATGTGTCATCTAATATCTACAATTAATGTTTTTATTATTAAATTAAAATAAAAAATTTATCACAATATAAAAATATAACATCATGTTAAAATAATAAACCTAAATAGTAAACGCCCACAAAACCTAACTAATTTTTTGAATTCGGGTCTATTGATATATTTTATTTTATTTTGAATTATTTCTTTAAGTTTTTTATTTCATGATTTTTTATTATTTAATGTGTTTCAAGATGAAGACTCTTACTATTAACTCTTATATAGTGAATTAAAAATATTACTTGAGAACTGAGAGACAAACGAATGAGACATAAATATTATGTGCAAGTAAATCAATTGTTTAATTTAAACTATAAAACTGAAAGGATCCAGAGTATTTACAAGATCAATACTTAAAATAAATGTTCAACCCACACAAAGTGCGGGCCCTGTGCTACTATATATATAATAGGAAATTCCAATGAGAGCATCCTTAATATAATTAGTTGATGACCAAATTAAAAGATTAAAAAAAGGACCAAATTAAAAGATTAAAAAAATCTATGCTTTCTCTGATTTTTTAACGTGTTCTTCAAATTTTTTTTTTGGGACTATTGGGGAAACCCCACGTCATCCATATCAGGGTTATTGAATCTCGATATGAATGCGTGGGTAAAACGGTGTTGTCCCAGATTGTCATGACCCCCTCCCTAGAGCGGGCCCAACCCTAGAAAGGGGTCCGCGAACCACTTCAGCTCGAGCACCTATATGTCATACAACTGAACCACAAGTTCTCAAAGAAAATAATATTCCATAAAATGTAATCAAATAAATCCCAAATAAGTGTTTACACCAAAAGTGTCTGAAAACAGGAAAGATGTCCTAAATATCCTATCTCAAAACCAAAAGAAATGTCTGGACCAACTCGACTGACGGTTGTGGCAAACGAGTCAAATCCTGGTACTGATACTGATATTGTCGCGTTGGCGAACTACCTGGGGTGTTTGGGAAAATGGGGGGTGAGCTTAAAGAGCTCAGTAAGTATAAACATTCATACTCTCAACAAGACCTTACCAACAAAATATATATATGATAGTGAATATATGAAAATAACAGTTAATATATATAACAGTTAACTCAGGCAAAACATACTCGCAACAACACATCTCAATCAAATAATGTTTGTTATCCAGATTCGGTATAATAATGGATTGAAACCATTGGGATAATCCTTCTCTTACCCCCAAGGTTTCCCACCATATAATCCCGCATAAATGTGCAAGAGGGGGATTGAACCACACGTCTCTGCTATTCTCGCATATCCGACCATTATCATACTAAATCCGGTAGCATAACAACAATCTCACACATCATCCAATACAACACATCTCATCGCATTTCATCCATCAACTCATCTCAAAATCACACAATACTCAAATACTTCGATTTATATTACAAGCATACAATTTATACTCAAAATTTATATTCACAATCTTTGTTCTCATCCTATCAATTACTCAGTCAATTTTCCAACATACATATATAAATATATATTTATAGTATATTACGTAACTCACATATCAAACATCAATCAACAAACATTTATGTTAAGGGAATCATCGTGCTTTGTACTTACCTTAATCCACGCAAAACTCTCTATACCTATATGTCCTCGCTAAAAATTTGGAAAAACTGTAAAATTACGATCAGGTCCCTATATTTTACTAAAATTATGATTTTACCCCTAAACTTTCTAAATTTGTAATTTAACCCCAATACTCTCCAATATTATCAATTTAGTCCTAAAACTTCCAATTATCTCATATTACTCACTAAAATCAGAATTTACTCATTTAGGTCTCTAAACATGTCAAATTACGAATAAGTCCAAAACTATCAAAATATTACAATTACACCCCTAAAACTGTAAAATATAATGTACTGAGCTCCAGCGACTTCATAATTTCAGAACGAGGTGGTCCACGGATAGAAAACATCACCAGGATCACAATGACAGTGGTGGTAATGGCTGATGCTCGACGATCACCGACGAACGATAGAACACCGAAAACCCTCGTTCTATGCTCGTTTCACGACAATCGAAGGTCCGAATTGGGCAAACAAGGTGTCTAACCCGCGTATCTCGACGAGGGGAAGATTCTGGTCCGGGAGGTGTCAGTCACGCACGGCGGCGTGTGGGGCGCGTGAAGCGACGGCGTGGCGGCGAGTGTAGGCGTGTGCGGTGGAGTTTCGGTGGCGATCCGGCGGCGTTGGCTTCGTCTCGGTGAGGGGATTCTCCTAGAGTGGTCACTTGCCGGAAAATATTACTGGAGGACGACGAACGAGCCCTTTCTCTCTCTTGTCCACACTTTCTCTCTCTTATGCGTTTTCTCTCTCTACTGGTTTTGCGTTTTCTCTCTCTACGGGTATGTCTCTCTCTCTAAATGTTCAATGGTCTCTAAAATTAACTTTAATACCTTGTTTCCTCTCTAGTTGATTCACACCAAGCACACATTAAAGGGATAAATTAGGTTTAGTTAGGTTTTAAATATGGAGGGTGGTTGAGTTCTATAGGGAGACTGTGTGTGAGTGGTTACTGATTTTTAGGGGAGTTAGAGAGAAGTGGGGGTGAGGGATAATGGTAATCAACAGTAAAATTTTTTTAAATAAAATACAAGAGATTGATCTCATACAGACTCTTATAAGAGTGCTACCCAGGATTTGAACCTGGGACTTTGGAGATGATCTCTCAAGCTCAAACCGCTATACACCCCTTGGGACGTGGTTACACATATATACAGTGACACCAAACTCGTTTTTTCTGTAAAAAAAAAAATTATATAAATTATTTTGACATAACAATGTAATCAACTAACCACCTGATAGTGTTCCCAAGAGGTGTGTTTTGGTAGTAAAGTGTTTAGGAGTTGGATGTCGGGTCCTAAGTTCGAGTTTATGTGGTACATTTCTTGTAAGAGTCTCGGGCAGTCAGAAGTTTTATGTACTCCACTTAAGTACAGTTCGAATGATTTAGCGGTGAGATTTCTAATGTTTTTAAAAATAATAATAAAATAATAATAACCTGGTAGCACTTGTCTTCGCCAATGATAAACTTTGGCCTCAAATTTTTATTTCAGTTTCCTCCAACATCTCAAGTTAAAATTGATTACGTCTTTAAAATCAAAGAAAAATGAGGAGGTGAACATAAGTATGAGAAATTATGAAGAATCTTTTGGAACAAAATGATGTAATAAGCTCCTATTTTTTGAATTCTGGTTCTTCAGAATTAGCCATTAAAAGTTCACAGACTTTATCCTTATCACATATAAGAAAAATAATTAACGTACGAGGTACCACAGAGATGCAAATATAAGAAAAATAATTAGCGTACGTTCTTTGAGAAGAATGCTCTTATTCTTTGTTCCAAATGAATTTTTGGTGACAAATCACAACTTCTCTTTTAACACGTGAAGTGAAATAGGACTCTCATTATTCGAAAATCAAATAAAAGTGATACATAGCAATAAAAAGATTGACTCAAGTAAGTTATACTTTCGTTAGTTTTTGACACGTACTTAACAATAATCCTAAATTAGTATCAGTAATGTAGGTTTTATTCGTTATATTAGTGTCAGTAGCGTAGGTTTTATTCGTTATATGTATCTCATTACTACGAATAGTGCATTTTTTTTATTTATTTGAATTAATGCATATCTAAAACTATAAGAAAATGTGGAATTATCGACCGAAATTATTGAGTGAAAATGATAAAATCAATTTATAACCACTTATTGACCTATTACCAACTGAATATTCAATCGATAGTCTGTCGGTAATATGGCGCGAAAGATTAATTTAGCGTCTGTTTATGTCGCCAATAATTACCGACTGAAATTTTAGTTAATAATTGATAAAAGAAAATTAATTATAAAAATATTAGTCATTTTACCGATTGAATAACAATCGGTCGGTAAAATTAAAAAAATTAAAAAAAAATAAATAATATAATTATTATTATTATATTATTATTTTAGCTTATATATATATATATATATTATTACTCTCACACACACGCATATAAATGTGAATTGTGTGGGTTTAGTTTGGGCCCGCTCTTGGGTGGTACTAAGGTCCACGTGTGTGGTCCATGGTAGGCCTCATAAATTTTTTTTAAATGCAGTCAGTTTACCAATCGATCTTCATTCGGTTGGTAATCTCCAATTTTCTTATAAAGTAAGAAAACTATACCGACCGAATTACAAATAGGTCGGTAAAATTTATTTATTTATTCATTTGCTTGGTAATTTTACCGATTGAAATATAGTCGGTCGGTAATCCGATTAATAAGTTACTGATCGACGCTATTTTAATCAGTAATTTATCACTGACGAGTCAAATACCGACCGAAGACATTCGGTTGATTTTCGATCAGTAATCGTGATTACCGATCAAATTTTTTAGATTATCGACTAAATATTCGGTCGGTAATCTCTAATTTTTTTGTAGTATGAAACATGTTTTTTTAACTAGTTTATACTTTATGAGTAATTCATGGTAATATGCTCATGATAGATAGATAATAAAATTGCAATGAACATACAAATTTGTGGAGGGCCCTCTACTCCAACACTAGCCGTTTATTTATAGGATCGCGATCGATATTTTAACAAGCACCTCATAATTTTTTATATTTATTCGCACGATAAGAGAGCAAAATTTATTTTGTCTCTCTATCATAGGCATATTACCACAAATTACACATTTAAACTAGTTAAAACATGTTTTAGATATGCATTAATTCGAGTTTTTCAAAAAACAAACATGCACTTTTTGTAGTAATAGGATATATATATATATATAACGAATAAAACCTACGTTACTGATACCAATAAAAGATTATTGTTAAAGTACATAATAAAGATTAGCGGAAACATAACTTATTTGAATCGATCTTTTCGTTATTATGTCACCATAAGAAAATTGGAGATTATCGATTGAATATTCGATCGATAAAATTACCGACCGAATTAATAAACAGATAAATTTTTTATATAAAAAAATAATCTCCTAATTATATAATACCGTTTGAGATAAGGTTAATATTTTTAGGTTTCAGCCTAGTCAAGCCCTGCTTGTCCGACCCAATCTAATCTAACTTCAAAATCCGACAGTTATGATATAAATATATTTGTGTTTATAAAAAAATTTGAAAATATATAGACCTTTTTTTTCTTTGCTATTACTCAATTGAAAAAAATAAATAACGTGAGAAAATAAACTTTAAGAATCCCTATCTCAATTAAGACTCGAGTGATAATACTTTTGGGTATGAAATGTTCTCGTCTCCACTAACTAAATAAAAATGAAATAAATTCAATTTCATAATTAAATCATTCACAAAATATGTATATCTTCTAGGAAAATGCATTTAAGAAGTCTTTCTTACATTTAAAGTCATTAGATTCCAATATTCATCGACAATAATAAATACTACTCTGATCTATTTATTTAAGGGAATCGCCATTAATATGTGCTCCCATTTGTAAACATTTTTTTTCGATACGATATATATTATTAATTAATAATTATATAATAATATATAGAATTGTATTAAATAAAATTATCATTTATTTATTTAATTATTTTTCATTATTTAACGTACATGATAATATATTATTAGATTATTATATGAGTAATGTGATACCATCATTGTGCAGTAGATTTTTTTTCCTCATTTGCTTGTACATGTGTTTGTTTCCCCCTCAAATTTTAATGATGAGATACATAAATATATGAAAAGTGTTTAAAACTTTTATTTTACATCAAGTTTACATTATCATTTATTTCAATTAAAAGTTTGGTCAACAATTCATTCAACACAATAGTATATATAAATATTTAAACAAATAGAATTTCGTTAAAGCCAAATCCATGGGACAGCTACAAGTTCCCGTCAACCCTAATACATATAGAGCAATTACATAACATACTCAAGATTTATTTTAAGTAATTGTCCACTGTAAGTAATTCGATTAAACTACAGTAAATTCGGTAAGATTAAAATAGAAAACTTGTGTATTGAAATTCCTTCACGATGATGTACGTTTAGGGATAGCAAAAATCCTTGTAAGGGTTTGATATGTTAGAGGTGGATAAACATATAATTTTATAAACTCGTTAGTTGGATGAATCGAGTATGAGTATTGATATTTTGTTCAAATATAAGTAAAATCTCGTGTAAACGAGACTCTCACAAGACTTGGTATATTAAGGGCGGATAAATAATAATTTACATACCCGTTAATTGAATGAGTCAAATATAAATATTTATATCTCCGTATCATATTTAACCCGTTACTATTATTACGTGCTCATAACTAATTCGATCACTGTCAGATACAAAAAAAAAAAAAAAAAAAAAAAATACATGATACAAAATGTTTAAAAACTCATGAGAATTCAGAAAATAAGAGGATCTTATTCAATGGGGCTGACGTGAGACAATTTTATTAGGTGATTGTTATCTTTCGTGTCATCAATGTGAATACAGAGAAGTTCACGTAAGTAAGAAATTGACAATGTCGTTGATAGGGACTGCCAAAGAAAATATAGTCATAACTTGACTTGGAGCTATGACCTTGCATTAATTTTTTTGAACTGGCTGGTTATTATTATTATCATTACTATTTACAAAAATAGAATAAAATAAAAATAAAAATTATATTACTTGATTAAGAGAGAACCTTTGTGTTTGTAAATTTCTTTTAGGTCAATTATGAGTTATGAGAGCAAGTTGTTAGTTGTGCCCTTGCCCTCAAGGCCATGAAAGCAACAATTGACCCCTTGATAGGTACTGGCTTGTCTTTCTCCAGGGGGGCCACTGGTCCTACTAGTAATTAATCTCAATTTTGACATGATTTAAGCACTCCATTTTTTTCTTCTTTTTTTTATCAAGTCTATTATCAATCTATATTAAGTCCATAGACTATAAATCTGTGGGGGCAGATCTAATAAATCATACTACTTACTCACCTACAATTTATTAATTCAATTACCAAATAAGTCACACAAATATATGTTAAAATTTTACGATAAATTTTGAACCATTAATCTTATACAGTTTAAAGATAGATAATAACATTCAATTATGTTATTTTATTTATTATCATATTACATGAAATCAATGTCTCAAAATTTATATAAAAAATTTAAGTTAAATACATATACATGGATATATAGTTGGAAATCCCGCCGCCAAACCACCCCTTCCTATATATATATATTGCTAGATTATGTTACATCCCCATCCGGAGATGTTACCGGCCGGGATTAGGGCGTCCTATTCCCTAGAGCCTCTGACTTTCTGACAACTGTTAATCTCATTTCATGTATAAACTCATGCATGGAACCAATGCGCAACTATATCAACATAAATGCATAGCACTTTTTATACTAAATACTCAATTTTAGTATACATTACAACTCTAACAGTGAATACTTATAATGCATTACATATACAATCTTTTCTATATGATACATGACATTCCCTGATTCTAACTTAACTGAACTCTGACTAGACTTAGTGGACCGAACACCCTAATGACTGTCATCAGTATCTGTCCTATCGAGCTCGTCCTCCAATACACCTGTAAAATAAGAAACTGAGAGTGGGGGAGGGGGGTTAGATCATTTGTACGATCTAAGTGAGTGGGCAAATAAACAAAAACTGATGTGCTTTTATAAAAACTTTTAGTTCTAAAACCGAAATTGTCATCAGAAAAACATCTCTTCTGAAAACTTTTTTCTTTTCTGAAAACACAACATTTCTGTAAAACTCTTTCTAAAAGCTTTTATGTCTGCAAACTTTGAGTATTTTCTGTGAAACTAGATTTTCTTTCTAAAATTCTTTTATAAACTTTCGTTTCTGAAAACTGCATCTCTGAAAACCTTTTCTCTGAAAACTGTCACTGGAAATTTGTCTCTGACAAACCTGACGCATGGGGGCGTTACGTATCGTTGTCCCCTCATACGCCTAACTAGAGCCAGTATTGCAAATCCATGATATTGAGGCGTTACGTATCGTCGTCCCCCAAAACATGCCACTATATGTCCCTGAAACTAGTGGTCTTGGGGCGTTACGTATCGTTGTCCCCCAAGCCATTGAACTAGAACCGAGGTGAGGATTTATGCTACCCTTCATGCTCTGAATCTAGGATCTATGAGCATCTATCATCCTTAGTCCAGAAATGCGTGTGCACACGATCTCTGAGTCCGTTAATTCCATATTTGTGTCAAGTTACATACCGATGTGGGTTTTTCCCCATGCGCTTGATACAAGTGGTGCATGATTTAGCAATCAATTCCAAGCTTCCAGGTGTGCTCTCAATCTATTGACCCTAATGAGCTGCCTTTGCTGGTGGTTGTGGATTCACTGAATCAACGGGTAGAACTTTGGCTCGATCAATCTCTATTTGCTGCTAATATACGTTTACCTTACTAAAAGACTTACGAAAGATCATAAAAGTTTTCAAAAAAAGAACAAAGACAAGGATTTACCTATAGAAGAATCCTATCTACAATCCTCCGGGGTTGTTAAGGGGGAAGCTCATAAAATTGCTCTTGCCCCCTGAGTTAACCCCGTATGGACTCGCTGTCGGTCGCGCAATGACACAAGCTTCAAACATGCCACGAAAACATAAAACCATGCTTTTGAAAACATCTAATTCTAAAATATTTCTCAAAACATGCTTAATTAAAATATAATTCAAAGCAAACTTGGCTAACGCCCTAAACGCGAAAAAGTAAGTCTAATATTTAAAACAATCACAATGTAAAATCAACTTAAGAAAAGAGTGTCCACTCATTGATTTGGAGTCCCGCTAGCCTTACTTCACTTCGTCGAAGAAATTTGCGGTACCTGCGATGACATTTAATGGGCAAATTAATCAGAATACAAGTCACAGAATATGCTTGAAACTATTGTCACTACATAATATACTATGTTTGTGACATGACAAATTGTATGTAAAAGAGTCGATACGAGACCTTAAGGATGGCCCATAACATCATGAGTTGGAATTGAAAAGGCTGAACTAATTCTGAAATTTTGGCCTCGCATCTCGACACGGGCCCTTTGGCGTCGCGATGCGCATTGATTCATAACCGAGGCAGAGCCTCTATTTTATCCGCGTCGCGAAGCTACGTCCTTAGCGTCGTGACGTCACCCTATGTGAACTTGAGGCATGGAGCCTCTGATTAACACGTGTCGCGACGCTGAAAGCATAGCGTCACGACGCGACTCTAAATTCAGGGTTAATTCACCATTTTCAATTACATGGCCCCAAGGCAACCCAACTCCAACACTTCAACACTATCACATAAATAATTGTCTAATCTTCAACATTGCTCAAAACACATCTCATCTCATCAACCTAACACAAACCATCATTGACTGGCGTAATCAAACGTGTATAACGCAAGCGCATGTATCGTTCAAGTAGTATAAAAAAGTATCGATCCCACGAAGACTTAATACCTAATCTATTAATTTATGAAGCCAAATTTTTACGAGAATCTAATGGATTGATTGTTTGATTGGATGGTGATTTTAAATTTAAAACAAGTAAATAAAACAACGTGAAAGTAGTTTGAGAAAATTCAATATTTAGAAACTATCCAGGGTTGTGAATTATTCCAATATCTTTTTAAAGATGAAGTGGTTATTTTACGTTTGTGTAATATATTAGTTTACTAACCTGGAACACGAAATTCTGCAAAATCATTTGTCGATGGTCGGATGCAAATACCCAGTGTAACCCAATTAATTATATGTCTATGTCAACCAAGTTACCTGAATTCATTAAGATTAAGTTCCAATTGTGGCTACCCTCGCCCGACAGGTATATGTCTATTTTGTAAGGAAATCTATTAAAGGGTTATCTATCCTCAAGGAAGATCGTGAGCTATTAAGTCTAAGGCTGAAACCTAAAATTCATTTGTCAAGTTTATTTTAAGTTTATCAGATCAATCTTATTAATGGCCATTAACAAGAAGTATTAAGCTTAAGACTTAATAAGTAAACCTTTATATTACCCAAACTATAAAATAACCCCTTATAAACCGGTGATATTGGAATTCATCACTACCCCAAATAACGGGTTTAGCTACGACACATATTTACGGCTAGTAAAAACTTAAATAAAATAAAAGACATAAAATAAAGACGGAAAAGTAAATGCTGAAAAGTAAATGCTGGAAATTAAAAATGTAAAAGTACAATAAAAGAAAATATTGGGGGTTAAATGATTCACTTTTATCACTAATATTTTAGATATCTCTCTTAATATAATATATTAACTTTGCGTGATATTACCAACCAGCCATATAGGCGGTATCCTGATTAAGTCAAATTAATAATTAATTACCAACCGACCAACCAGGCGGTATCCTCATTAAGTCAGGTTAAAACCAATTTCAATAATTACCAACCAACCATAAGGCGGTATCCTCATTAAGTCAGGTTTTAAATAGTTAATATATTATAATTAAGGGAGATTAATCTAAATATCAGTAATAAAAACTTTACCTTTGACCCCAGCAAGGGGGAGTTACCTCCTCATTACTGAAAAGTAAAAACTGAAAAGTAAAGAAAGGAAAGTACTATTGTGTAAAAGTAAATTACATAAAGTAAAGACTGAAAAGTAAAGAAAAGAAAGTGAAAATGCGAAAATTAATTACTGAAAGCTGTAAATAAACAAACAAGATACAATCTTCTTAGTATTCTTAAGGAATTACATAGAAGAAAGTATGAAATTTACAAATGAAATGGCTTGGTATTTATAGGAAAAATTTTGCCTTCACCAATTTCTCCACCAATTTCTCCACTAATTTCTCCATTAATTTCTCCACCAAACATGGTACCAAATCCTCCACCAAACATGCAAGCATGTTTGGTGGAAGTTTGAAAATTTTAATTAATTAATTATTTATTTATTTTGAAAATGACTTTAATAATTACACATAACACACTTACGGATGTTTCATCCATTTCGGTCATGAAATCTTCCAAATGCGAAATTATTATAAACGTTAAAGTTGTAGATATTTGAGTCTTCTTTAATCTGAAACTTGAATCACTTCAATCCGATATTTGAGTAGAAAGTTATGGCCAAAAGACTAAAATTGTGCAAACTTGGAATTTCCGAAATTGAACTTCGTTAGAACGCCATTTCAAGTATCCAATCTTCAAAATCAAAATGTCAAGTCCAATTTTTGCCCTTATTTGTTCCATATTTCATCATAAATGATTTCATTGTGTCCCAATTTTATTTTATCTGCAAAATAAACTAAAACACATCAAAACATTCATCAAACCCGAGAAACTAAACAAAATATTAGGTAAAAGGGGCGGTAAATATTGTTATATTTTCCGCTCATCACACCCCCAACATAACATTTTGCTAGTCCTCGAGCAAAACAACGAATAAAATATAATAAACAATTAAAATTAAACTAAGCCACTTTCGTAAGGATCACGATTGCATTTAGCGTATGCAGTAAGCCTTTAAACCCCTAGGTGTCCCTAGTGGACGAGTTGTAGTCTCGTGAGGGCTTATATCGACGATACCCACAAACGTCATTATAAGAAGTAAAAAGATAATAAAAGTAATACATAAAAGCAAAAACACATGAGAAAATAGAATAAACAAGTTAGTGACTAAACATGTGAAACTTCTTATCCAAGTTAATAGTTGTTTTCTTTTTTTTTCTAAATTATCGAATAAGTAAATTCTCCATACACACAACTAACAAGGTATTAATCAACTCATTGTGCCCACAATATTTATAAGTGTAGTTGAAAAGAAAATAATATTTTTGTCCTAAAGTTATATCAGACTTCACATCTTTTTTTAGAAAAGAAATATTTTTCTGATTTTTTTTTCATTTTTTTATTTATATACAATATCTTTCATCCTTGTAACGAGCTTTGGGTCAGTGACTCCCAAACCAGTTGGTTTTAGGGCACTATATGTTAAAACACCCATGCGGACTTAATAACTCAGATTTCCGATATAAATATATTCGTTTTCTAACATCTTCGATCCATGCAGCGAGCTTTGGGCCAGTGACTCCCAAACCAGTTGGTTTTAGGGTACTAGGTGTTAAAACACCCCTACGGACTTAATTACTCGGATCTCATACGTTTTTTTTATCCAATTACTTTTTTTTAGATGCTTCCTCCAATTAAACTAGAGCACTGAATATTACAAACTTTTCAATTACAACTCATGTCCGTATGTTACCATGTATGTTGATAATACCTGTCAACTGAGCATATGAAGATCCATTTTAGTCAGTTTTATGGAGAATTCACAAATTAAATAATTCAAAAGGAAATAAATAAAAATTAACTCATTCTGAAATAGGTTGAGATAGGAGTGGAAATTACTTACACAGCTTTCTCACACCAATTTCACCTGATTAATCAAGTTAAAAACATAAAAACACAAAATATTTTTTTGATTTTTGTAAATTTTTTTGAATTTTTTTGAAAATTTTTGACTAAAAATCAAATAAAAACAACACAATAAAAACAAGATACTAGTCAATTATTCCCCTCCCCCAAACCTAAATGAGACATTGTCCCCAATGTCTTAAAAAGTAGAAGAATATGTTAGAAACAATACCTGGTTAGCTGAAATTCTACATCTTAAATAAAAATTAAAGGTTCAGATATAGATTTATCCGATGTTTCTTACCTCGATCATTATCAGACCAATTTATCTTGGAAAGTATAGGGTCAAATTGTGGTTCAAAGGCTAAGATTTGGTCAATTAAATCTGGGGCAGTTCTGGCAGTAAAGAGGAGTTCTTTTACAGGTTTTGACACGAACCCATTTCTCCGGGCATCATCAAGAAACACACAAAGAAAATAATAAAATATGTCAGCATTGAACAGTCCAAGCGGTTTCTGGTGTATGTTTAAGTTCACCCAAGATAGTACTGTAAAAATTTCCTCCATCGTACCCAAGCCTCCTAGCAAAGCAATAAAAGCATCAGCCCGATTACTCATTTCCACCAGTCGTTCAGACATACCTGGCACGATCAGTTCTTCTTCGTTTGATGGTCCTATAAGATTCGCTTCCGCCAAGGGTTTGGGATGATTCCCAAGACTTGACTGTCTCCTTCTTGTACAGCCCTTGAAACGATCTCCATTAGTCCAAGATTGCCACCGCCATATACTAAGTGCATATTTCTCTCAGCTATGACTCTACCCAATTCATATGATGCTCCAACGTATTCTGGCTTAGAACCAACACTAGTACCGCAAAACACACAGATGTTCACAATTTGTCTTCTTGAAGTAGCTTCCATTTTTATTGTATTTCAAATCTGGATGCCTTCAAGAGTGCAATGATGAGTTGAATTTATAACACCTGAAAAAGGGTGAGTAATAATAGCACTAATATCTTCCAAAGGACGATTATTAGCAAAACAATACAATATATCGTGAAAGTCAAATAGTCTGGATCATGTCGGAGAAAATAAAAGAAAATAACAAAACAAATAACAATTATTAGTAAAAGACAAAGAGATAATAATATTTACAAGAAAGTAACGGCTTGAATGACGTCTATGCGTCAGGGACAAGCTTCCCATCCAATTTTCTTATAAATTGGCAAACATGGTCTTTTAAAGTCAAATTCCCGAGACTTAAATGTTGTCTTTCTTTAAGGAATTGTGTATATAACATGTGAATTGCATGATGTACATATCCACTGGAATGCATCTCAAGAGTCTTAGATATGTCATCCAAAGACTCCTTACTCAAGCCATCCATAATGAATTTAATTTTATCTTCACGGTTATCAGACATCATTCCTAAAGAATGACAACGAGTATTATATATCATGCGAGCACATTTATAACAAACACTCATTCTTTTAGCTCTTCTCTTTTTAGCATAGGTGCTTCTTCCTAAACCAAGTAGATGTGAAACAAAAGAGTCAGAAGACTCACATGCCAATCAGACCCGTGATTCAATAATCCAATGAATGTCATTAGGAATACCTTTGATCATCAGTAGTCTCATCTATTCCAAGCGAACTTTGTAAACTTTCATCATAGAGTTTTGAGGGAGAGAAGAAAATTGCTTGTGAAGATTTACGAGAACGTCTTCCATCGTGAAATGACTTTACCTGCAAAAATTAAACACACCAAATCACAATATATACATAAATTGCATGGGTTGCCTCCCTGCTAGCGCTAAGTTTAAAGTCGTCAGCTAGACATGACTGCCCGAATATTAGGCTGGATCTGAAAGTGTGACACTTTCTTTTTGTCGCTCAAATGATTCTCCCTAGTAGTGCTTGACACGCTGACTGTTAACTTTGAATGTTTCATTGGTGTTGGGATCAAGTAACTCAACAGCTCCATATGGTAAAACCTGAGTGATCACAAATGGATCTGACCACCTTGATTTCAACTTTCCAGGGAAAAGTTCCAACCTTGAATTGTATAACAACACATGCTGCCTTGGTTCCAGTTGTCTGCGTAATATTTTTCGATCATGCCATTTCTTGGTCTTTTCTTTGTATAATCTGGCATTCTCATAAGTCTGTAGGTGAAATTCCTCTATTTTGTTGAGTTGGTGGAGTCGGTTTTCTCCTGCTACTTGTGGATCAAGATTTAACTTCTTCAGTGCCCAGTATGTCTTGTGTTCAAGCTCCACTGGTAGATGATATGCTTTCCCAAACACCATTAGATATGGGGACATACCAATGGGTGTCTTGTAAGCTGTCCGGTAGGCCCATAATGCGTCATCCTTTTTTGTAGACCAGTCCATCCTTGTTGATCCAACGGTTTTTTCCAAGATTCTTTTGATTTCCATGTTTGAAACTTCAACTTGTCCATTTGATTGTGGATGATAGGCAGTGGCAACTTTATGAGTAACTCCGTATTTAGATAGGAGTGCATCGAAGTATTTGTTGCATAAATATGTGCCACCATCACTGATAATCGCCCGATGTGTTCCAAAGCGAGTGAAAATATTCTTTTTAAGGAATTTTATCACCACTTTTGAATCATTAGATGGCAGTGCAATTGCTTCAACCCATTTGGAGACGTAGTCTACTGCAACTAGTATGTACAGGTTTCTGAATGATGGAATAAAGGGTCTCATAAAATCAATCCCTCATACATCAAATATCTCAACTTTCAGAATATTTTACAGAGGTCATTCATTTCTCCTTGAAATATTTCCCATTCTCTGGCACCTGTCACATTGAAGAGAAAATAAGTAAGCATCTTTAAATAGAGTGGGCCAGAACAAACCTGATTGTATGACTTTGGCTGCAGTTTTATTCCCGCTGAAGTGTCCGCCATATGGTGATGAATGACAATGCTGCAGGACATTATTAACCTCATAATGTGGAACACAACGTCTTAGTAATTGATCAGCGCAAAGTTTGAAAAGGTACGGCTCATCCCAGACATAATGTTTGACTTCTTTGAAGAACTCATTTCATTGCTGAGTTGTCCATTCCAACAGCCATTTTCCCTATACTATGTAGTTGACATAGTCAGCATATCAAGAGACATCATGCTGTTTCATGGCAAACAGCTGTTCATCTGGAAAAGTTTTTTTGATTGTCAGTTCATTGCTAGCTGTTTCTCCATTCTCGAGCCTCGATAAATGATCTGCCACTTGGTTTTCTGTCCCTTTCCTATCTCGGATCTCCACGTCAAATTCTTGCAGTAGAAGCACTCAACGGATCAATCTAGGTTTGGCATCTTTCTTCGCGATCATGTATTTGATTGCTGAATGATCTTTGTAGACCACCACTTTGGGACCCAGCAAAAAAGAGCGGAATTTATCAAATACAAACACAACTGCAAGCAACTCATTTTCAGTGGTTGTGTAGTTGAGTTGAGCTTCATTCAGAGTTCTGCTGGAGTAGTAAATGGTGTGGAAAATTTTTACTTTGCGTTGTCCCAAAATTGCACCTACAGCAAAATCACTAGCATCGCACATCACTTTAAATGAAAGGGTCAAGTCTGGTGCTACTATGATGAGAGCAGAAACCAGCTTCTGTTTTAAGATCTCAAAAGCTTCGTGGCATTCTTTGGTGAAGTTGAAAGGCACGTCTTTCTCCAGCAGATTGCATAGAGGTTTAGCAATCTTTGAGAAGTCTTTGTTAAATCTCCTGTAAAAGCCTGCGTGTCTGAGAAAACTTCGAATCCCTTTAACAGATGTTGGTGGAGTTAGTTTTTCAATTGTTTCAATCTTTACTTTGTCTACCTCGATTCCATATTTTGAGATCTGATGTCCCATGACGATGCCTTCCTGCACCATGAAGTGGCATTTCTCCCAGTTGAGTACCAGGTTGGTATCTTCGCACCTTTGTAACACTTGTTCCAGATTTTGCAAGCAGTGGTCGAAAGAGTCTCCAAACACAGAGAAATCATCCATGAAAACCTCCATACTTTGTTCCAGCATGTCTGAGAAGATGGCCATCATGCAACGTTGAAATGTGGCAAGAGTATTACATAGTCCAAATGACATCCTGTGAAAAGCAAAAGTACCATACGAACATGTAAAGGTGGTTTTCTCCTGATCTTCTGGGGCGATGGAAATCTGATTGTACCCTGAGTATCCATCCAGAAAGCAATAGAATTCATGTCCTGCCAGTTTTTCTAGCATCTGATCAATGAATGGCAGCGGAAAATGATCTTTCCTTGTTGCTTTGTTCAGCTTCCTGTAGTCCATGTATACTCTCCATCCATTCACCGTTATTGTTGGAATCAGCTCGTTCTTTTCATTTGTGACTACAGTAATTCCTCCTTTCTTCGGCACATATTGCATAGGACTCACCCAAGTACTGTCAGAGATGGGGTAGATGATGCCGGCATCCAACCATTTGATGATTTATTTCTTCACGACCTCCTTCATGATTGGATTTAGTCTCCGTTGTTGCTCCACTGTGGGTTTGTACTCTTCGTTCATCAGAATTTTGTGCATGCAAAATGATGGACTAATGCCTCGAATGTCTGCTATAGTCTAGCCAATGGCTTTCTTGTGTTCTCGTAACACTCTCAACAAATTTTCTTCATGCTCTAATGTTAGCGAAGAAGAAATAATCACAGGTAATTCAGAAGAGTTTCCTAAGAATGTATACCTGAGATGGATTAGAAGTAGCTTTTGCTCCAACTGTTGTGGTTCTTCAATTGAGGGCTTGATTCGGTCCTATTTCGGTAGTTCCAGATTTTCCACATTTGGTGTCAATTTGAAACGAAATGGTTTGTTAAGATAGTTGATACATTCCAGAATTTCAGCATCTAGCTCGCTATCAGTCATGTTGGTGATGCATGCTTCAAGTTTATCCATGGGAATTGTATCAGTATCCTGGATGATATTATCAACAATATCAATTCTGAAACATTCCTCCTCATTTTCATCACTCAGGAATTTCAAGGCTTTGAAAACATTAAAGGTAACTTATTGGTCCTGAACTTTCATGGTTAGTTCTCATTTTTGTACATCAATAACAGTTCGACCTGTAACCAATAATGGTCTCCCTAGGATGATAGGTACATCTTTATCTTCTTCCATGTCAAGGATAATGAAATCTGCTGGAAGAATGAGTTTGTCGACTTTGACCAGCACATCTTCAACTACACCTCTCGGAAATGCGAGCGTTCTATCAGCAAGTTACAAAGAGACTGAGGCGGGCATTGTTTCTCCAATCTGCAGTTTCCTGTAAATCAAAAAAGGCATCAAATTAACACTTGCACCTAAATCACATAAAGCTTTACCAATGTATTATTCTCCAATGGTGCATGAGACAGTGAAACTGCCAAGATCTTTCAACTTCGGGGGAAGTTTCCTCTGAATGATGGCGCTGCATTCTTCTGTCAATGCTACTGTCTCATAATCTCTCAATCTCCGCTTTCGTGAAAGAATATCTTTCATGAATTTGACATAGCTGGTCATTTCTTCCAACGTTTATGCAAATGGAATGTTAATATGCAGCTTTTTGAACACCTCCAAGAATCGAACAAACTGTTTGTCCAGTTTGTTTTTCTGGAGAAGCTGTGGAAAAGGTGGAGGTGGAGTGAATTTTTCTTGATCTTTTTCCTTTGCTTCTTTTTCCTCAATCTGTGGAACTACATTTTTTGGAACTTCTTCAATGGATGCCTTGATTCCAACATCTTTGTTGATTTCAGTACCACTTTTCAAGGTAATGGCTTGACATTGCTCCTTCTCTCAGTTCCTTGGATTTGGTTCTGTGTTGCTAGGAAGGTTACCTGGCGGTCTGTAACTCTGAGCATTGGCCAGTTGTCTAATTTGATTCTCCAGTGCTTTAATAGATGCAGATTAACTAAGCTAGCACTTCTACTATTCCTGGCTCTTTTTCATGCTCATGGCATTTGTTTTACTGTTGGAATTCGGGTGGTGGATAATTCTTTTGCCCTGAATTGTTACTCCATGCGAAATTCGGATGATTCCTCCATCCTGGGTTGTAGGTGTTGGAATATTGATTGTTCCCCTGTCTGTTGAAATTGTTGACATAATTCACTGTCTCTTCTTGTTGATTTGGCTCTGGTCTTCCTCCATATGGTGAACTTGTGGATCCAACATTGTCTTGTGTGCTGAGAGTTTCCATGAATTTTCATATCTGATCTAGCTTGGCATTTACTGTTGTATTGGCTCCAACTTCATAAATTCCAGCAATTCTTTGGATCATGCTCCTTTCTGTTGGCCACAAGGAATTGTTGTTGTCCATTTCTTCAATTAGGTCCCAAGCTTGATCTTCTCATTTTTCCATTAAAGCTCCTCCAGTAGCAGCATCAATTGTGGTTCCCATTATTCCAGAAAGTCCATTGTAGAAGGTTTGGACTTGTATCCACTTTACAATCTCATGATGATGACACTTTCTGAGTAAATCCTTGTACCTTTCCCAAGCTTCGCAGAGAGATTCTGAGTCTTGTTGCACAAAGGATGTGATGTCATTTCTCAGCTTTGCAGTTCTGGCTGGTGGAAAGTACTTTGCAAGGAATTTGGTGGCTAGAGTGTTCCAAGTTGTGATGGAATCTGCTGGTAGTGAATGTAGCCAAGCCTTAGCTCTGTCTTTCAAGGAATATGGGAAAACACGCAGTCTCATTGCTTCTTCAGCCGTTCGTTTGTAATTGAAAGTGCTGCAAACTTTCAGGAAGTTGCTGATGTGGGCATTAGGATCTTCAGTTGCATTCCCCCCAAACTGAACTGACTGTAGTATCATCTGATTGCATGTTTTGATGTCAAACATATTTGCTGGTAAGGGAGGAAGTACAATACATGAAATGAAGCAGTCAACCACCGGAATGGTTCTATCTCGAATGGGAATTGGTGGTGCAACTTCCAAAGGTTCAGGTTCCATGTTGATTAGTGCTTCTTGGCCTTCTCGCATTTCCCTTCTCAACTGTCTGATGGTTCTTTCAATTTCTGGGTCAAACTGACGGATTTCAAAGCTTCTGGTTCGTCTCATGTAGTGTCTGAGAACCTGAAACACAAGAAAACATAAATAATAAGTAAAAAGAAATTAGATACAAATAAAGGTATCTAACCTCAAAACTAATAGTGAAAGATAAATAAGTCCCCGACAACGGCGCCAAAAACTTGACTGGCGTAATCACACGTGTATAACGCAAGCACACGTATCGTTCAAGTAGTATAAAAAAGTATCGATCCCACAAGGACTTAATACCTAATCTATTAATTTATGAAGCCAAATTTTTACGAGTATCTAATGGATTGATTGTTTGATTGGATGGTGATTTGGATGGTGATTTTAAATTTAAAACAAGTAAATAAAACAGCGTGAAAGTAGTTTGAGAAAATTCAATATTTAGAAACTATCCAGGATTGTGAATTATTCCAATATCTTTTTAAAGATGAAGTGATTATTTTACGTTTGTGTAATATATTAGTTTACTAACCTGGAACACGAAATTCTACAAAATCCTTTGTCAATGGTCGGATGCAAATACCCAGTGTAACCCAATTAATTATATGTCTATGTCAACCAAGTTACCTCAATTCATTAAGATCAAGTTCCAATTGTGGCTACCCCCGCCCGACAGGTATATGTCTATTTTGTAAGGAAATCTATTAAAATGTTATCTATCCTCAAGGAAGATCGTGGGCTATTAAGTCTAAGGCTGAAACCTAAAATTCATTTGTCAAGTTTATTTTCAGTTTATCAGATCAATCTTATTAATGGCCAGTTAACAAGAAGCATTAAGCTTAAGACTTAATAAGTAAACTTTTATATTACCCAAACTATAAAATAACCCCTTATAAACCGGTGATATTGGAATTCATCACAACCCCAAATAACGGGTTTAGCTACGACACATATTTACGGCTAGTAAAAACTTAAATAAAATAAAAGACATAAAATAAAGACGGAAAAGTAAATGCTGGAAATTAAAAATGTAAAAGTACAATAAAAGAAAATGTTGGGGGTTAAAGGATTCATTTTTATCACTACTATTTTAGATATCTCCCTTAATATAATATATTAACTTTGCGTGATATTACCAACCAGCCATATAGGCGGTATCCTGATTAAGTCAAATTAATAATTAATTACCAACCGCCCAACCAGGCGGTATCCTCATTAAGTCAGGTTAAAACCAATTTCAATAATTACCAACCGACTATAAGGCGGTATCCTCATTAAGTCAGATCTTAAATTGTTTATATATTATAATTAAGTCAGAATTATATATTATAATTCCCATGTCTGAATTGGCCTCTCATGATTCCTCCTTCGGTTGGTGACAATCTGATCCCACCAAATCATCACATAATCGGTGAATTCCATGGCTGCTAGATTGATCTTCCTTTCATCAGAATAATTATGACAATTGAAAATCAACTCAATTTTCTTCTCCCACTCCAAATATGCTTCAAGATCATTCTTGCCCCGGAAGTTTGGTATCTTGATCTTGATGCTGCTAAAATCACCATCAACATCACCATGCCTACCATAATCTCTCCTGTCATTATTCCATCGCCTATCATCATATGGATCTCTACCATCAAACCGTTTATCCCTCCTATCAAACCTCATATTAGGCTTTCTATCAGGCCCTAGCCGAAATCTCTCTTCCACATTATAAAGATCATCAGAATCATCAAACATATTTTCAGCTTCTTTTTCATCCGGTGGTACACGTCGTTGTGCCACATTCTGAGGTGGTGGTGCTCTGGGAACACTGCTTGTTTGATTACTCTCTACTTCCTTTGACAATTTATTCGAAAGCAGCATTCATGTTTTCCATCATATCCATAAACTTCCTTTCTAAAGCCTCAAGCTTTTCATCGACTGTCAAACTACTACCTGCCATCTCAAAGCTTAAACAAATAGATTAAAAGTAACAAATATGTGAACAAAATTATATAACCTCACAATCTCACAAGCTCACATGTTTGCACTCAAATATATATATCACTCCACTCCACTCGTGTTTGCACTCAATATAATATGAATATGACTTACCAAAGAAGCTCACAACAATATGTAATCTTCAAGCTAGCATAAACAACAAGAAACCAATATATGGAAAACGAAGTAATGCGAATAAGAATTAGCAAATACGTAGACTCAATTCAAAGAAAACCTAAAGCTAGAATACTGGAAATATAGACAAACTAGAACAACAAACAAACAAGCATGCAAACAATTACAGACGTATGCAAATTCAGACGGCAATTTGGTGCTTCAATAGAAATTTTGTTGAATTACCCTTCACGGACACCCAAATGATAAAATATAACCAACCAAATTCAATCAAAATTGAACTTTTTTACTCTTTTTTTTTTGCTATTCAAATCACTTGAGCTCTCAAAAAAAATCTAAGTGTTGACTAGTTTGGAGTCCGGTATGGTTGCTTGCCGGTTCCAGTAGCTTTGTTTTACTCACAGGTTCACCGGTATGGAGACTGGTATGAGACCAGTATGAAACTAAACTAGTTCCAATAGCTACGTTATCTCCAAGTAGACTGGCATGGAGACCTGTATTGGAGTAGTATGGAATTAGACCGTTTCCAAGACTATATAATGCACAGTTAGACCAGTATGAAGGCCAATATGGGACCGGTATGCCGGTCATTGATAGTTCAAAATGCAAAAACACTAAAGGAAAAGAAAATCTAAGAATCAAGATGAACAAGTATCTTGATGACCAACAAACACAATAAAGACTAAATCAAAAACACAAAGTAAAGATATAAAAATCAGACCTCGGAACCCTAAGTCTGATATCAAATGACGTGAAACTCACTTGGAGGATTAGGCCAAGCAAACCCCTCACAACGGACAGAACCCCATGAACCGCAAATTTGATTTTAGTTGGAACAAAAACCTTCCAAGGCCACAAAGAAGGCCCATAAAGAACTTTTCTTTGAGAACCCTTAAGATGATTCCTTGTAGTGTTTTGCTAGCACGGAGACGCCTTACGCCTTAGATAAGTCAATTGCATGAAATAAGGGGAATCCCTCCCTTAAGAAATTTTGGACTTAGCCATGCTTTCAAGATGAAGTAAATTTGAAAATGAATGATTACCTTTCCATTAAGAAGAAAAGAGTTTATATAGTACAAATAAAGAAACCCTAATGAGTGTAAAATGACCAAAATACCTTTAATGGCTAACTAATGACTATTTAAAGGCTATGCCCTTAATAGTCATTTAATAATCTAGACAACGTAACAAAAATATCAAACAAGATGGTTAAAGTCATCAACAACTTTTCCAAAAAGGTCAATAAAAGGAAGAACAACAAAATCACAAAAATCCAACAAATGTGGCAAGGTTTTTCAAAGTCATGTCTAAATTGTCTCATTGATAAAAATATCCCCAAAATTCATGGATTTCATGTATATAGGCCCAGTGATGTGTTTTGAAGCCTAATAATTATTGTCTTGGCCAAATATTTGGTGTTGGACTTAATTCGGCTTGATTGTATTGGATGATATGTGTTGTTATATTATATTGTCAGGTTTTGTATAATAGTCGTCAGAGATGAGATGAACTGAAATGAGAGAGCTCATAAGAGGCTATGCGATGTTATGTATAATTAGTGGTTGAGCGTGTTTCAGTTCCACTTACATATTTATGCGGGATGAATTGGTGGGAAACCTTGGGAGTTTTTTAATACCTCTCATTGATTTCAATCCACTATTATACCAGACCCAAATTAGCAACCATGTTTGATGGATGTTTGTACTGTTGTGAGAATGGTTGCTTGAGATGATGCTTATTATAGTATATGTTATTTTAAAATATTATTACATATATATATACTTACATATCCATATTTTGTTGGTGATGTCATGTCGAGAGTATGAGTGCTTTTTTTATTGAGCTCTTTAAGCTCACCCATTTTCCCAAACATCCCAGGTAGTTCACCAGCACAGTAATAGCAGTACCAGGAATTGAACCATGTGCCACGGTCGCTTTTCGGGTTGGTCTAGATATTTTAGACATTATTTCTATGTTTTTAAGATTTGTGTTGTAAACCTTAATTCCAAAGACTTTATTTGGAGATTTTCTAAATTGTAAATTAAAAAGTATTATTTATGTATATTTGTTTGAATTGTATGACATGTAGAATACCCAAACTAAAGAAGTCCACGAACCCCTTTCTAGGTTTGGGCCCGCTCTAGAGAAGGGGCCGTGAAAGATTTGGTATCAGAGCCTAAGGTTTTAGATTTTGTAGACACATTCCATTAAATTAGGGTATTAAAATAGTGGTTTTATGTTTGTAGGAAAATATCTGGAGGTGGTTATGGTACTAGTACTCAGCGTGAGAGAATGAGAGCTCGACGATATGTGAGAATGTTGGGTATTGGTATAGAGAGACCTTACACTCAGCCTGTAGATCCTGAACCGGATGTAGCTTCATCTAGTATTCTACCGATTATTGACGGTGACGAGGGTTAGGGTTCTAGACCTATACCTCCAGTAGTTTCGACAGCTGCCCTATCACTATTCATGTAGCTGCACTTGACGTTGTTCCTACGGTTGTACCTAATATAACCTATGTCGCTCATTCAGTTGCACCTATAACCACACATTTGGAAGATGTGTTGGGGAGATTTA
The DNA here is from genome assembly GCA_019454045.1 of Zanthoxylum bungeanum. Lineage (NCBI taxonomy): Eukaryota > Viridiplantae > Streptophyta > Magnoliopsida > Sapindales > Rutaceae > Zanthoxylum > Zanthoxylum bungeanum. Next base: position 4,066 of record SKCR01033662.1, on the reverse strand, counting down.
TCGACGTAGTTGCACATATGGTTTCTAGAGGACTAGTCACCAATGTACCTTCAAGCAGCAGTGGTAAAACGAGCAAGTTAGAGCAGTTTATCAATTTGAGGCCTCCTCAGTTTCATAACACGGCTGATCCCCTCGCTGTAGAGAAGTGGAAGGATAATATCGAGCACATATTCAACGTGTTAGACTTGACCGATCAAGAGAAGGTTAAATTTGCTTCTTTTATGAGGAGAGGTGAAGTTGATACCTGGTGGAAGCACACTGAGACTGTACTGATGGATAGATTGAGATCACCAAATTATTCAATGAGAAGTATTTCCCTTATGTCTATAGGTGTGAGCAGCGTCGTTAGTTCGAGCATATAGTTCAAGGACCAACAAAGATAGTGATGAAGTATAATAGGCAGACGATTTCCTTATCTCGCTATTATCCAGAGTTAATACAACGTGATGATGAAAATGCGATAAATTCAAGGGTGGAATGAGACAAAAGATTAGATCGAGGATCTCTATTTTAGGTAAGCTACGATACACATTACTAGTTAACAGGGCTATGATTACAGAGAGTGACATCAAAATCGAGAGAGAGAACATATCATCTTTTTTAAGAGACTGAAAAGAGAAGTCACGATAAAATCACTGATGGAAGACATGGTAAATCCAATAACATATCGTACTTTCTACAGTAGAGTCATAATAGGATACCACCCAGAGGTACTTAGAGTGCACATTTTATACCATATTTTTGTGGGAGCCAGACTGAGCATGGTTATAGTAGAGGCACAATACCATCTGTTGATCGGAGTGCTGTGAGTGTGGTATCTCGACCTACTGTCTCATGTCGGTGTTATAACTGTGGTCATGAGGGTCATATCATCTCACAATGTAGCAAAGGAAAGAAGTGTTTTAAAGGTCAGCAATTTGGATATTTGGTTAGAGATTACCCCACTAGTGGCTGATCTCAGAGAGCTGAGCGAACATCATGACGTGGTAGGCGGACAGATTCCAATGGTAGTCATGGACGAGGTTCGGGTTTCCCATAGATCAAAGGCAGAGGGAGTTTGAGTGGAATGTATGATGGTAGAGGATAGATATCTCAGGCACATACCATACCTGGTGCTGATAGGGGACGAGTCTTTTCCATGACAGAGCATGAGGTACAAGATGGTGGTGATACTATATCTAGATAAGTTTTTTGTGATGTTTATTGATGACATCCTTGTGTATTATCCTTCTCGGGTCGATCATGAGAAACACCTTCGATTGGTATTGGAGATTTTGAGGAGAGAACAATTTTATTCCAAGTTCTCTAAATATGAATTTTGGCTAGATAAAGTGGTATTTTTTAGGTAATCCATAAAAGCCGAAGCAGTTTTGAAATAGGAGAGACCGAGAACGATGACAGAGATTCAGAGTTTCTTGGGATTAGCAGGCTATTACAGTCACTTTATTTAGGATTTCTCTATTATTACTGCTCTGATGACTCAACTGGCGAGAAAGAATGTATCATTTGTATGGACTGATGATTATGAGAGGAGCTTCCAGACTCTGAATGAGAAATTAACTACTACACTGGCACTTACTCTACCATCTGGACTTGATGAATATGTGTTTTATACTGACAAATCACATCAAGGTTTAGGTTGTGTAATGATGCAGGATGAGAAAGTTATTGCCTATGCCTCGAGACAGTTGAGGACTCATGAGAAGAATTATCCCACCCATGATCTAGAGATGGTAGCGATTGTACATTCTCTAAATATTGGAGGCATTATTTATATGGTGCCAACTGTAAGATTTATACCGATCATAAGATTCTAAAATATATTCCTACTAAGAAAGAGCTGAATTGGAGGCAGAGAGGTTGGATGAAGTTCCTAAGTGACTATGATTGTACTATTAATTATCATCCAGGAAATGCCAATGTAATTATTGATAAACTGAGTATGAAGAATGTGGGTAAATTGCAGTTTTTAAGAGCCAGACAGAGGATGTTCGAGGAGATGACAATGTTATGTTTGAATTTCGAGATGTCCGACAATGGAGGTCTTCTTGCCCATATGAAGGTCCGACCTCCACTGTTAGATAGACTCAAAATAACACATAACGAAGATGATCAATAGGGAAAATATAGAGCACAGATTGCAAAGAATGGGAATACTACATTCAGACTGAGTGCAGATGACATATTACTTATTGGTGATAGAGTAGTGGTACCACCTACATGAATGCTTAAGTAGGAGATCTTGGATGAATCTCACGATGCTCCGTATAATATACATCATGAGAGAACCAAGATGTAACAAAATCTGAAAAAGACATATTGGTGGCCGGGAATAAAGAGAAAGATTTAAGAGTTTGTATCTCGATGTTTGGTTTGTCAGTCGGTTAAGACAGAACATCAACATCCAGCCGGATTACTCCAGCCTCTATCTATACCTGAATAGCCATGGGAAACAATTGCGATGGATTTTATAGTAGGGCTACCGAGGACATTAAAAAGCTATGATGTAATTTGGGTGATAGTGGATCGACTGTCTAAATCTGCCCAGTTTTTACCGATTCGAGTTATATGAGGACCGAATAGACTAGCAAAATTATATGTGGAGCAGATTGTATGGTTACATTGAGTACCGGCGATAATTGTATCAGATAGAGATGTCAGATTTACTTCTCATTTTTGGTAGGGTTTCCAGATGTCTATGGGGTCGAAGGTTACAATGAGCACCGCATTTCACCCTCAGACAGACAGACAGTCAGAAAAGACTATTTAGACATTGGAAGATCTGCTGCGATCCTGTGTATTGACTTTTACTGGAGGATGGGACGAGTATTTACATCTGATAGAGTTTGCCTACAACAACAGCTTTCAGGCTAGTATTGGTATGGCTCCGTTTGAGGCCTTGCATGAGAGAATGTATAGAACTCATGTTTGTTAGGGCGAGGTTGGAGATAGACAAATTCATGGTTTAGACTTGATAGATCTGAGCTAGACTGTTAGAGGTGCAGAGTCGACAAAAGAGTTGTGCCGACAAAAGAAAAAAGACATTGAGTTCCAAGTTAGGGATAAAGTATTCTTAAAAGTCTCTCATTGGAAGGGAGTATTGAGATTTGGCTGGAAGGAAAAGTTGGCACCGCGCTATATTGGTGATATTTTGGAGAGAGTTGGCAAAGTGGCATATCGTCTGGAATTACCACCAGAATTGGAAAGGATTCATAAAGTATTTTATGTCTCAATGCTAAAGAAATATGTACCAGATCCTTCTCACATCTTGGAGAGTCAACCAGTAGAGTTAAGCGAGAATCTGACATATGTAGAAAAGCTTGTGAAGATCATAGATCGAAAGATTCAAGAGTTGAGATTCAGACGTATTCCTCTTGTAAAGATCATGTGGACCAATCATCATATACAAGAGGCGACTTGGGAAATGGAACATGATATAAGGGAAAAATACCCAGAGCTGAGGATTAAGAAATTTCGAGGATGAAATTTTTATAAGGTGGGTAGATTGTAATATCTCATTTCTTTATTTTTAATACCAAACATTATCATTTCAAACCTAACTAATCCCCACCTAATTATCATCACCAAATATGTTTATTTGTCCCCTAAACCAAACAAAACCATCACCCAGCTCTTACCATACTAATATATAATTCTCAATTTTTAATCAAACCAACTTTGGAATTTGAAAGTGTTTTAAGTTGTATCCAAATAGGAGAGGGTGAGGTGTGTCTTGAGCTATTTTCAGAGACTTTTGAGAGAAAATTCTAGGAAGTTTTAGAGAGAGAAACTGAAACTAGTATAGAGAGAAATAACTAGAGAAAGAAGCCAACATCGAGAAATGTTACGGAAGTCTGAAGTTTCCTGGGACTAGTAGGTTATTATAGACGATTAGTATGAGATTTCTCCAAAATAGCTACCATTTTGAAATCTCTAACTAAAAAGAATGCAAGATTCCTATGGAATGAGAAATGCGAAGAGAGCTTTCAAAAGCTAAAGGAGTTATTGGTGCTGCCCCAATACTAACAGTACCAGACGGTCAAACGGATTTGTCGAGTACAATGAT